>JAQFYZ010002525.1:0-16675 GCA_034695085.1 Cylindroiulus punctatus | reverse complement strand
CACGCTATAGCTCTTCGTGCGTCGAGGCCGGGGAGTCCACGCTATAGCTCTTCGTGCGTCGAGGCCGGGGAGTCCACACTATAGCTCTTCGTGCGTCGAGGCCGTTGGAGTCCACGCGAGTGTTTCGTGCGTCGAGGCAGGCGGAGTCACGCGAGTGTTTCGTGCGTCGAGGCAGGCGGAGTCCACGCGAGTGTTTCGTGCGTCGTGGCCGGCGGAGTCCACGCGAGTGTTTCGTGCGTCGAGGCAGGCGGAGTCCACGCGAGTGTTTCGTGCGTCGAGGCCGGCGGAGTCCACGCGAGTGTTTCGTGCGTCGAGGCCGGCGGAGTTTACGCGAGTGTTTCGTGCGTCGATGCCGGGGAGTCCACGCCAGCGCCGGGGAAGTCTACATGCACAGCGCTTCATGAACGGTTGTATGCATTCAGTTTTAAAACAACTGCATTCAGTAATATTAATGTTGTGGCCGCTTTCGTTTTTTCTTCTCTTGAATAGACCCGTTACCAGACATAAGCTGGCTCTACGCAGGACGACTCGATACGGCGCTCTATGGCGAGGTCGATGCAGTGTTTTGCCGCAAGGACAACAGCTCTCAGAGGCGAGGATCAGCGCAGCACGCCACAGCGTGAAATAACGGTTGTATGCATTCAGTTTTAGAACGTTTACATTTGCTGTTATTAATGTTTTGTGGCCTCTTGAACAGACATGTTACCGGTCAACGGCTGGCAATGATGCATCCTACGGGGGACACAATGGCGACCTAGGCGCCGAAGATCGGCTTGCGTTGCAAAACTGTAGCGCGTTTTATTTTCTATTCAGTATCCATGTACCGCGTTTCTTTATGTATATGCATGGGGACGTTTTGGCTTTGGTTCAAAAATTGTAAAACCGCAATTTTTGAACCCGCCTAAGAAAAATTTCGCACGAGCTGCTCAAAAATAAATCACCATTTGCTTAGTTTCTTTTGCAACTGGAAATCATTCAATTGAAAAACTCAATCATAGGAAAAAAAGGGTGGAACTTTCAAAAGTCCACGAAAAAATGTCACCCCCTACTGCGTAATTGCCTTCGTACGACGCAGACTGTACGCAAGGCTCTCTCTTCCCATCGCCTCGTCCGATAAGGGTTGCCACTTGCGCGCAGTGTCCACCCTTAACCTCGGCGAGATTATGTTTTGGGGAAAGGGACCTCCTCGATGGGCCGCCACCTTGCCGTGGTGAGGAGGCTTAAGTGACCTTAGACCCCCCCCTCGATTGCCGAGGGCAGATCAAAGGGCGCAACCAAGAGCGGCCCAAGGCTTTGTCGAAATCACTATTGTTCCCACCCAGAGGTCAAATGTGACCTTGATTAGTCATTACAGCTAGGTGAGTTCGTGGTGTCAATGTAGAGGACGGCCTTGAGCCGATGTGTAGGGTCGTGATGATGGTGGGCTATTAAATACGGGCTACGTCTAAGCATGATCTCAGGGTCTAAAGACTGTGAAACGAAAACTAACCACGTGTTTCATTTCTTGCAATTTAAAATTGCCGCCGCGCATTTCCTGATTAGACCGCATGCATTAGCGGCGCTAAGGCGCTTCAACTAAAAGATTTTTTGCTGTTAGACATTGTCAGTCTGATGACGTCAGCAGCTGGTGGAGGTCTCTGGTTTCGAGTTGTGGAAGCGAGTGTTCTATTTTTTTCGCGCAAATTTATTATCAATACTTATCATTTATGACTTGATACTATGGAAACCACTCGAGTATAAGGCATGCAGCATCACTGCATCTAATAGGATAAACGGGCGAATTCTGAAATGAAATGCCGGAAGGAATGTTTTTGTGTCCGTGTCCATGTACAGTGTACACCTGTACTTCCAAATTCGTCCTTCGAAATGAACGAACTTGATCCTGTTCACGATGACAGGTCGCAACTTCAATAAATTTTAAACAAATGTCGGTAAGCTTAACCATCCTAATATTTGATCTAATTTCATGTGCTTGAAAGATAAGACTGTTGTGGGTAATTTTTCCTGGTACCAGCTTGGACAGCAAGATGACTGTGAATATACTACTGGCCCAATTTTCCAGCCTGGTTGGATTGTTTCTTAGCATGGTGCTGTTTACGTGGCTGCCCCTGAAGTTGTTGAGGAAAAAACAGCTGCCACCTGAGGCTCTGCCCACGAAATATGAAAATGCCATTAGTTTAGCAAATTGCCTGTCTGGAGGAGTTTTTCTGGCCACATTCTTCATTGGGCTGTTACCGGAAGTGAGGGTGGAAATGCAGGCAATATTGCGAGACTCCCATCTTACAACATCACTACCTCTCACCGAAGTTGTGGTCGTGTTCGGCTTCTTCTTGGCTGTGTTCGTTGAGCAATTTGCATTGGCTATCAAAGAGGCCAAAAATCAGAGACACCTGCATTCCACTACCGAGGAACATGTCCGTTATAATCGCACAGTTGGAAATAATAATTCCGAAAACTTGCGGATTAGCAATAGTGACCAGTTTCCTTTAGACGATGACATGCTTGGTGCTTCAATACTTGTCGACAGAGTCTGCCAACCTACTACTTCTACCTCTCCACTTGTGCAAATATGTGATTTGGATGAAGCAGTTGCCGGATTTTCATCACTGCCTAGCCCAACTTTCAGATCTTGTGATGCTGCGCTTCAGTTCAATGATGGAAATGATCATGGGCACAGCCATAATCATGATCATGGACACAGCCATAATCATGAGCACAGTCATAATCATGGCCATGGCCACAGCCATGACGTGGAAGCCCTCCTACAGCCTACGTCTGGTCTTCGTTTTGGTGTTTTGTTGATGTCGTTAGGTGTGCATTCACTTTTTGAAGGGATGGCTTTAGGTTTACAAAACGAAGTGCATACTTTATTAAACTTGTTTATTGGAGTTTGGATTCATGAGTGCCTGATAGCCTTTGCCCTTGGGTTTAGCATGGTCAAGTTGCAAGTTTCCAACTGCCGCTTATGGCAAATCTCTATCTTATTTTCAAGCATGATTCCTTTTGGCCAATTAATTGGAATAGTGCTGGGTAGCAGCGATTCTTGGACTAGTCACATTTGGAGTACTGTATTACAGGCCATTGCTGCAGGCACCTTCATCCAAGTGACATTTTTTGAAATCATTCCAGAAGGATTAGGGGCGCAGCAAAGAAGATGCCAAATACTGAAAGTAGTTCTTCTTTTCTTTGGCTTTGCTTCAATTGCAGCTGTTACGTTTTTGGTCCAGTTTCAGAGTGGACTCTAAATTTCAGAAAATCTCTGCTAAATATCGTTATTACCATCAGAGCTTCCATTTATAATAATTAAATTACTGAACGTAATAAACTTCCAGGATATATTTACTGTATATAACTACAAATTCTTTGTGTCAAATGTTAAATTTATCAAGTGTTTTTGGGTGCTAGTGATTTCTCTCCTGTTTTCAATTTTTTATGTATTTGTTATTTAAATATTGTTTAGAAAGTGTGTAGGATGGATATTTTGCAATCCTGAGTGTGCTAAGCAGCAGCAAATATGACATGTTTTGATTATTCTTCTGCTTTTCAAGTTTTCATTTTGAATTACATTGTGTAATTTGATCTCTACTTATTTATTTAAAAAAATATAAATTGAGGATACAAATGAAAAGCAGATGGAATCTTTCTACATTGTTCACAAGAGGGTGCTATTTACTTTTCCCTCTGTGAGTGTACAAATTACATTTTCACATCAATAATTCATGAACGATAATATTTGTTGATTATTTAAATGCTGTACCAGCATGCAGCTCTACAATTCTGAAATAAAATTGTTGTTGGTATGAAACCCAGCTTCCTAGGTGTCCTGGATGTGACTTGTGACCCAAAATGCTGTTGCCCAAAATTTCCAATTAGAAAAAAATTCATTGAGGAACAAATCTCTGAAATGACTGATGAAGACACAATTTGTCATGCAGGACCCTAACAGCCAGTTTTACTGCCAACTTTCGATATGACTAGCAGTAAGCAGTAATCTTGAACAATATTCAGTAATCCGAATGGAACATCCGTCTGAATTGTGTCCCGCATCTGTTACCATCTGTATATTTGTTAAGATTGAAGGTATTATTCCTGGCAGTTTAGGTCCTGCATCAGAAACTGGGTATTTTTTATTGTGTATACATGTTCTAAAAATGATTGAACAATTTTGGCGTGTTTCCAAGATTATTTCAGTGTCCCATCCCTGTAATGCCCATAAGACCTTGCAGCGCGAGATAATGGTTACCACATAAACCTTTCATCTAAGGATGTTGAGTCATTTTTAATGAATAGTGAATTATATATTCCTTATCATTAGTTTAATTGGCGATCATCATAACAGTCCAACTATTTGTAATATATTGCGTTGACGTATTTGTACAGGTATTAAATTTTAATTTGATTCTTAAGAAGGAATAAGCCAATGTTCGACTGTGTCAAATGTTATTCTATATTTAGGAAAGTGGTACAGTTCATCGACATTGATTTTTTTCAATCAAATGTAGGTTTCTATGTCACGTTTTTAAGGCCTGTTTAAATTAAATAAACTGTTTTTAAAACGTTTTTAAGGCGACAGATCTATAATCCATGTATGCTATAATAAGAATGGCTTAATTACCATTCAGTTTTGTAAAATGTCTGATTCTGAAAAACCTTGATTGGAGGTATCTTGAGATTATCTCAAAGCAGTTGTCCATTTGCTACTTATTTCTTTTGCTTGATCTCAAAACAAGGATGTATTGATGGTTACTCATCAGGGAAGATTTCTGTAAAACACAGTTTTGAACATAAAAATACATTCTCAAAAGGAAAAAAAATGACAGTTATAAAAGGTAATGCAAAAACGTTACAGCCCATTGTAATTTACCTGTTTTGATCTGTACCAAGCTTGGATTTTTGTTGCAGCTTCGTTCCTTTGCTAAAAGACATAAAATGACGTTTTTATAAGATATTCTTGTTGGTGTCAACACTTTCACAACTATCGAAACTAATGAAAGCATAATTTTGTAAAATTGCTTACTGCTAGGAATTTTCTGGAAATGTATCCTCTTAGACCAGCTTGAAGTTTTGTAGCTGCTTGATTCTAATTTCAATTACAAGGTTAATTGAAGATGACTTATTTTATCAGAATGGATAAAATGTTGGTTGAACGCTACCTTCTGTCCTACCTCTTTATTCAATTTTTCAATCTCCAGTGTTTCAAATGAGCATTTTCTTATCATATTTTTCCGTAATTTTGGTTTAAGGTGTGCCACTTTCTGAGGCAAATTGCATTTCAAGCCTGCTTTGAACCTGCATTAGTCAATCTGTAGTTCAGTTTATTGATTTCCGAAATCAGCCACATGTACATTGTACATACATGTATGTAGTTTGATCGAACATAATTTACAACATTCCATAATTTTTATTTCAATTTGAAACATTTCTTAGTTTTAAACTTATTAGTTTATTTAATTTAAACAGGAAATACTGTGTAATAAATGCTTCAATCATTAATATTTATTATATCAATACTTGGTGTGTCCATTTATGATGGCGTGGATGCAATCTTTTCCAGTACTTACACAAGTGCTTCAAACACTTTCTTCTGCGTCTCACTGCGTTTCCATATTTCCTTTATAATTTGACTTTCTTTATCTTCTGCTCCTGTAGCCAGAACCACCAAAGTTGCTGTGCTCAACAAGGGAAATTGGACACAGTCGAGGACTCTTTTGAAATGTGCTTGACGCTTTTCCCAATCGTAAGTAAGCCAATGGACACAAGCATCCAAAACATTCCTTTCACTGGAAATCAGTTAACGCTGTATATGTATAAAACTTGGAAACTTATTCTTCAATGCTACGATATACAATGAGTGTAATAATATAATTCCTCGATATATTTACCTGTCTATTTGCAAGTGACTGTCCTCCAAAAGCATGCATAACTGGTCGGTATCAAAATTAAGAAAATCTGTCGATTTGGCAAATTTCATAAACTCAACTTGCATTTTAATTAGGGCATCATGCTCTAAGTCTTTTATGCCATATTTTCTGGCCAGTTCATACGTTCGCATCAAATCAGAAGATTCCAACATCAAGTCATGGAATTGTAAGCATGTTCTTACTATATCTATATATTGACATCAGTTTAAAAATAACGTCCCAATAATAATCAAGTTTCAAATCTTTGCTCAACAATACCATCGATTTCTAGCTTAATAGCAACTTCTAATATGCTCCCAATATTCTCTGGTCCAATTGTAATTTCTCCTGAATGCATCCAATTATATATTGGTTCAAACGTTGCAGCATGCACATTCTCCAAAATAAATGGTGAATCATTGGGCATTTCCCTTTTAAGAAGAATGTTGTGGAAGAATGTTGACTTTTTATAAAGAATATCTCTATATTAAAAATACACAAGATGCATTTATACATTTCTATAAGGATAATTCAGTTTAGAATCTCCACTTCTACCACACACTTGCCTGTCAATTTCAAAAATTCGTCCTTCAATTTTGACTTTAAATTTTGTGGAGTTTGTTCCAAGGCTCTCCTCTGTAAATTGTTCAGTATGGTTCATGAGAGCATCATCTTTTGGTTTCATTATCAGAACTGGTATTGCTGATTGGACGTTCACAGTATGTTCATTTGTGTTTGTTGCAATTACTTCCTGTAACAGTACCAAAACTGCAGTGACCTTTATAGAAATTTCTTAAATGGTGTGCCTGTATTGGCAACAATGCAATCTGCTTGCATTTGTATATGATTATAATTCAAAGGAAAATGCAAATTAGTTATTCCAATAATTTCTGGAGTGCATTTATTAGTCAAGAACAAACGCTTATTTTTTTTCCCACAGAAAGGATGAATAATTCAGACTTACATGATTACTGTTGATCAGAGAGTCTTTGCTAGAAGTTGTTGGAATGCCCAGTTGGATTGATGCTGTATCTGAATTAGACCTTTGTTTGTCATTTGTATTTGGTTTAGTAGTATTCATTTTGAAACATTTGAACACAATTATTGCTAAAAAAAATTTGAAACTGCAATTTAATGGATTGCAATGTGAAATTTCAACGTGGCCCGCATCTGAACGATGTCAACATGATAATAAAATGCACTCCTCTTAGAGACAATGCATAATTTTGTGGAAATTCAGGAAACTGTTGCGAATTTTCATAAAGCAAAATCCAAATTTATTTACATTTTTTTAAACAGACAGAATGCAATAAAATTAGAGAATAATCACATGATTCCAACAGCACATGCTCTTCTGGCCCATGCAATTATGGAATGAACTAGTTCTTAAAGCTCATTATCAAAATTTGCAGATGGCAGGGTATCACCAATTATCCTGTGGTACTTTATAAGTTTCATTATTCATTTTTAAAACTTTAATTCCAGGTCCATAGTAACTAATAATGTAATGTGAGCCATCTGCTGGGCCTACAACCTAAAAATAAACAAGATCGTAAGTTGAGTGAACAATAGTGTATTTTTACACAATTTTTTGAAGGCACTAATTAGGACCGACCTGCGTTGCAATGAGTATAATATCTATAAGCTGGCCAAGAAACATAAATCCTAATGTACAAAGCTTCAGAAGACCTACAAAGTAAAGCATGAAATTGGAATACCACTGACAATTTATTGCATGACAGGTGTTGTGTATGGTCATATGGCAACCAGTTATACATGTACAAGTTCAGAAAACAATTTACGGCTATTCATTGATGATACTTGTAACTTTTAGTGCGATTTTGAATATTTGGTCAAATTTAAATTTTATTAAGAAATTCACAAATTGCTTACCAAGTGCAGGATATCCTAGATAGAAACGGTCCACGCCGAATGCCCCCAGAAATATGGATAGTAATAATGCAGTTTCAAATGATTTTCCATTCCTTTATAAAATTATGAAAAAGACCGAAGTTGTATATTATCAACCATATTTATTTTTGATCCCATATAGAGATAATTTGCGGATTTTTATTTTGATCATATTCCTGCATGATCAAAGCACTGACTATTATTATAATTCTAACAAGAAATTACCAGAACGGTAAAACACTTACGTGAATTTACATTCGACGTCACCTTCAAATGTTGAGAGGTTAGTACTTTTGCACACCAATCCTTCCGCTAGCGAGCAATTAACTAAAATTCAAAATATTTCAATAACTGAGCAGACTTGGAGGTGGTGATAACCGTACCATATACATGTACATGTATTACTTGACTGCTGATCGATTCAAGAAAATGTTTAGCTCACCCTTTGCTTTATTATTTTTTTTGCATCCCACTGGCTGTTGAGTTGCATTATCTATTTTCGATTCTGGGCAAAAATACCTTTAGATATTTAAGGTTGTTAATAAATGACACTTACTGTATGACAACATTTCGATAATCTCGTAAACATGCACACACGCATTATGATAAAGGATACTGCCCCATAAGTAAGTTGTCGCAGTCTACAGGAAAGCCAGTAGGCACCGAGTAAATTATTTGACAAATGAGAATTAAGATTGTTATCTTCATTGGCATTTAATTAGTCAGAAATGTCATCTCCGATGCTCGTTTACCAACATCGCAGAATTTGACGAAACACCTATGAGCCAGTTGAAGCACAGATGTGATCACTAAACTCGAGTATAAGTCGAAATTTTGTGTGGCATACAAGACTAGACACGAGTACAAAATGAAGTTTTTGTTAGTTTCGTTCCGGGGACCGTGAGTGGGGGATGCGTATTTTTTCTGATTTCTTTCGACTATTACATTGCTCGACCGTATAAAATTAAGAATTTAAAAATTAATTCCCTCTAATGCATTTAGGCGCATCATTCAGGTAAGAAGATCTTCTATTATATACATATTTTAAGCGCAAACGCGTCTCGTTTTGTAGGCCTAGATCTTTGTATCTTATTTTCAATCCCATTTCGGTTCGCATATCGTACCTTTAAAAATTAGATAAACCGCATAAATGTTAATTTCGGAAGGCCGTTTAACATTATTTATTAAGCGTTAAATCATCCTGGTTGTCTTGTGAATTAATCTGAGTTCAGTTCGCCAGTCGTGAGGTTTGAGTGAAGATACATGTACCTTTTTTCTTCGCATTCCGAAGTGTTTGAAGGACATGCTCCAGAAACGTAAACATGCCGGAATTTCAGCGACAAATACTTCTATTTATCAACATTCTCCGTTCTACTTGCATGTTATGTAGATAACGTTTTCTGCTTGACAACAACGGCGCGCTTCAACTCAGTTACTGACACCATAGTGCTAAATTCCAAAAATGCCAATGGTACCCATGTGTCAATAACTATATACTGTACATGTAGTATAGCAACATTCCTGTGACTAGATTTGGACCGCTATGACCTTGAGAATATGCATTTGTACAGATAAAGGACTGTACATGTAACCCTTTTAAATTGGTTTGAAATATTTATAAAATTCTATATCGTAAATAATACGTACGTAGTGGTTGTATTCAAGTCTATTCATAATTTACCAGCAGTTATTTAGCATCAGGGATGGTATGGGGGGTTAATACTACAACTGCTCAAAAAATAAGCTGAGGAATCCACAGGATTGTGCTGATGTGGCCCTGAATACCTCTGCATTGATAAATTGCTCCGATGGAATTTGGACGCGCAGATTTTCCCAGAAATTATTTCTCTTATTTATAAAATTGACATCGTCATTCTCGGTAAACGATAGATTTGAATGATTCCACCACAGGCAATCATGGTCAAAATAACTCGTTGCTACGTTTGACATTTGGAGGCATTTATTGGGCATCATGGTTAGCATCTCAAGCTCATTGTAAATGAATACAAATCCACAATCGCATCAGCACATTAACCACATTTGGGTTTCACATTTCAACTGTAGTGCATGATAGCCGAAACGGTGCGCATATGGTGGAATTACGTTTTATAAATGAAATGAATAAAGCATCTTTTTCCCATGTACCAGTAGCATGAAGTTGTTATAATCCCTAATGCTAAAATCGAGGACATATGACTGCTGTTTGGCAGTTCTTATGCAATTGGCTTTATTGCAATGGATAGCTTCGACATGACTGAAGGCATTTTGAATCGATCAGTTGATGCATTTTCCATTGAATTTCTCATCAGCATTTATTCCTTTAATTGAGGCTTAATGCAATTGAAAGCATTTCCAATTCCCCACCTTTGTGTCCAGTAGTCAAGTGAGCAACATTTTCTGTAAACTGCTCTTTATAGTATCACAACTCCCAGCATCTACATGTACTTGACCAACAATTATGGTCCCTGATTACATGCTTAATTAGAAGCTCGTCATTATTAGAGGAAACCAAATACACCCTGATCGATTTTTGGTAAATGGATTTTGCTGTTTCTGTTTAACGATGACAGTAGGCTGCTTGCTCCACTTCCTACATAAAGCAGTGCAAACTTTGGCAGGAAGATTTTTTTTCATTCTAGTGTATGTAGGGCGTGGTAGCAATTGAATAGACTCCAGCATGGATGAACGCGATTTTTATATAGGCTATTCATGAATAATAAAAGAGGTAATATTGTTATTGTTTTATCACTGAATGCCGGTAGTGTTGATGTAAACCTTGCCAGTTGTAGCAAAGATGTTAGACCACCAAAGGCCCTTATCATTTAAAAATTTGATTTATTTCTGTCATGCATATTGTTTGCTTGTAAATGTGATTCCATTCACTGTAACTTGTAACTCATCTGCAGTTTTTGGCCCAGTATATGAATCAGCCTTGTATACGTCCACAAATGAATTTGCTGATTGTTATCGATATACAGAAAACCCAGCCACAGCTATTATGTAACCATAACTGATAATGCAGACGTTGGTCCTCTTGAAATATTATCATCCATGACTTAAACACCTTTGTTAGTGCCAACACCTACCTAATCAAAGAAATCAGAAGCCAATATACATGTATAAATGAGGTTAATTGTTTTGGCTTGTTGACGAGACAATGGTTCACGTAGTCCATAAATTCTCATCTCCTTATATCAGGAATCTTATCGGCACAGGGGTATATACATGTAGGTAAATTATTGAGGTCGTTCACTAAGGTGCATGTGGTTCATTAGCAATCACAAGTTCATACACTAGACCTACAGTTTATATGTCTGTACTTTCAGCTGCATGTTCTCTAATTCACCAATTTGGGCATCTTTTTTTAAAAAAAATCATTGGTCAATATGTTTAACTAGAGAACCAGCCCATCGCCTAATGGTTAAGGCACATGGCTGGTCATCGCGCTGTCATGGATTCAAATCGGCCATGTGTGACATTTTTAACTGACCATACAAATTCGAATTTGGGCTAGAATTATGACGCCAGAATATCTACAGATAGAGAGATAGACAGATCTGCACCATTATATGTTTGATATATTTAAAGCTTTATGACCTGAACTCTTTCTGCCTAACTGTTGGCTGATAATTAACTACATTGTATGTAGATAAAGTTAGGGAGGTGAAAGATGGCCCCAGTTTCAATGTACATGTATTCCTACTGAATACATTTCACACGTGACAGCTATTGCGTTTGCAGCCACCAATGTGGCACTCTTGTCACATTAGTGTTTGCCGACTGACGTTATTATACATGTATAATATGATGCATATCATTGCACGAAGGCCATTAGTTGTAATAAATACCTGCATCTAAGTGGTATTAGTCGAAGAGTTTTTTGTTTTAGGAAAGTATGTGCCAGAATTTTTCATTAAATCGAATTATCAAAGGACACATTAATCTGGTTGCGAATTACTGGAAGCCTTTTTTCTTAGAAAAACACAATACACCACTTACTCATATTTAAATCATGCCAACCTTTATGACTGTCACTCACAACCTTTATGAGGCACTTTTATGACTGTTTCATTAAATTGATTTTTTTCTATTTGATAGATTTCAAGTTCAGAGAAGCTGCTAAAGTTTTATTGAGACAGTAATGACATGCAAGCATTTGTTTGAAAAAGCCGAGTGGATACTTGATCATCTCCTAACATTTTCGTCGCTCTGAATTGTACAAGAGTAGGCCTTTCCTAAGGAAGCATCCAATCATGCCTGTATCAGCTGGTGAGTTGCCAAATACGTTATGCAAGGATGTTCATTACATGTACTTTAACTGTGATTTATCTTTACTTTAGATACCCGCCAAGCATTGCATCTCCTGGAACGGATTCAGAGAAAATTACATGAAGCTGAGGAAATGCGGCCAGGAACTCGTGTTAGTGATGACCTCCACCTACTCATAAGTGTATTGGAGAGCCCAGTATTCAGAGGGATTTTGACCATCCAAGATTCTTTGAAAGAACTCAAAAGACAACTCCATAAGCACCCATCTATATTGCCCATCGATTTTGATATTAACAATGTAGGAGAGTTGATTCTAAATGTTCCTACCTCAACGCCAACACCATCACCCCACACACCAGATCCTTACGATTCTGGGTACGAAGTAGGTAGTGGGCATGGATACGACCCATACGAAGATGCCAAAGCTAGATCAATTTCAAAAGTGGCCAAAGAACAAGAGAAACTAGTGGTTACAGCTGCTGGGCAAGAAAAGTCAGAGGTAACGTTGTATGCTCCGGACGAATATATCCATTCAAATTTTTTGTTTATGTGCATCATTTTTTTAGAATTTGACTAATTTTTATTTTTAATCAAAGGTGATGGAGGAAGAAATTGAGGACAGACAGACTGAGATTTATTCTCCTGCGGCTATTGCCACCTATGGATACACGATCGAATTTCAGCGGACTGTAGAACAGGCGGCACAAGGTCGTGAAGTTCTTCAAATTCAACTTTATAAACCCGAAGGCAGCAGTTTGGGCTTCAGCGTGGTGGGACTAAAAAGTGAACAAAGAGGAGAGCTCGGAATATTCATTCAAGAGTTTCAACCTAGTGGAGTGGCAGCCAAGTGAGTAACCAAATCATTTTTTCTTTTTAATCATTGTGATAAGTGTTTAGGTTAGTCGTATTTGTTATGCGAATTTATATTTTAAAATGCATCTAGTTCTGTTTTAAATCTCAACCCACCATAAAAACATTGACATTATCACTACTTCATTGGAAGCCCCGATATATGTTGATGGAATTTGCTTTCAATCAAAAAAAGAAAATGTTTTTTCATCGAGGTTGGTTGGCTTAGCATTACAAGCGTATGTTAGGAAGACATGAATTTCAAACCTTGGTCGGTTGTCCTAACTTTGGTGTTTCAACGGCTCCAAAGCAGTTTTAAAGTGAGGATACAATAGTTCTAAAATTTGGCCATGAGCGTATGCTGTCAATGAAACCTACATCATGAAAGTTGAAAGTGTTAATTGCATTATTCGCAAAACAATGTAATTACTTGGTTAGGCCCTGGCTCTAGCGTGGCACTGCGACTAGTATGGTCAGTCGCAGTGGTCCGAATAACAGCAGCTTGCAGAATTTTCCTCAGTCTCATACATTTTGGAGATGCTCCTATTCATGAAACGGATATAATGGAATAATATATCAAGATTAAGGCACGCTGGCTACCTTTGTATGTATTCCTTAGGGCAGGAAGTTGTCAAACCCCATTAATGATTACATTACACTGGGCGGTTTAATGGCACAGAAATTAGGAAGCAAGTAATCCACTATTCAGGGCTTTTCCCAGACGGCCCGTTTGGCTTTGCGAATTTTATTAGTTCATTAATAGTGCATTTTACGAGGGCTAGGCATGGAGCATGATACGAGGCAAAATAAAAATGTTGGCAGGATTATGAAATTGTTTCGCAAATAACCAAGATGTTGTATCACTTGTTCTGTATGAATGTCATGCATTCTCCCTGGATGAATTGGAGGGCGCCTATTTGAAAGCATTGAGTGACCCGTAAAGCCCATTCATTATATGCGATGCATTGCCATTTGAGTATCTATAGGTGTGAGCTGCAAATGTTACGAGGAAAATGCTGTTCTAAAATTGTGCATATCGATTCTTTGTAGGCCTTCGTTTACCGTTGTTTGCTATTTACTTTTTCCTGTACACGGTACAGAATAAGCCTTTTGGTGTAAACTGCGTTGTCACACTCCTTTGATTCCTTGTCTCGCGAAGCCTGAAATCCTCAAATTTGAATCAAACATTTGTCAGATTATCGAAGTGACTACTAATTTATGAGTACCGCGCGACCACTTATATCGGTTGATTTGAATGCAATTTGTCGACGATTTTTATGCTCCTTGCTTGAAAGTAACTTGTTTACTTTTTCCCATCTGCTTGAAGTGCGTCAGTCACGATGTGAAAGCCTCACAGTTTTCTATACCCTTCTCTTACAAGCTGTAAATTGCAGTATTGCAAACACACTTTGCAGCAGAGCTGATCCATTTTTATGGGAATTTTTATAACTACCTACTGAAGCTTTACAGAGAAGCTTGCTATTGATTTCTGAACTTAAGGCTGATTATCAGTAGATAATTCAGTTTCACTTCAACTCAGTATTCTACTGTCAGCAAAGATATGCCATTTGGCTAGGGAGTGTAATCCATCAACTTAATTTATTTAGCAGTTATCGCTGCATGATGGCATGCAAAAAGTAAGACTAATACAGTATGGATCCGAATGGGCTCGGAATTTCATAATGGTTTCGCTTCAGGATAGGCTAAACCCTAGTCCACTAAACTGGAATTTTCTGACAAAGCAAATTTTGGAGAAAAAAAATGATGCTCGCAGCCTCACGTCTTGCTCGCAATGTGTCCTATTGGAGACCCTTCATTTGAGTAATGCTCGTCTCACTGGCATATACACCTATTCAGTGGGTGTAATTAATCAGCTCAATTTTATTTGCAGATCCCAGAGTAAAATTGAATTTCTTTAGCTCAAGGCTGTTGTTAGAAGATAATTCCAACTTCTAATGGCATGCAAAGAATAAGTCCAATGGTATTAATCCGAACGAGTTTGGAGTTCCACAAGTGTGTTGCAATGACAGTTTCCACCACCTCGGTGGTTTTATTTCATGACTCCCTCCACCAAATAAGAACATCCTTATTTAGTAGGAATGTCACTTGAGTGGTTCCCGTTTGTCTTCAGAAACTTTGCCGGAGTGCCGTAGGGTGTCGGGAGACGAAGGATGGAGCGTTCGGATGGGGGATTCCTTTCAGGAGTTCTCTTCGGGGACTGCGCTTGGAGCAAATTCGCGTGCGTGTACTATTGGTGTTGTAGTATTATTGAACGTTTTGCACTCGCAGATAAGCGTCGGTCTCTTCCCTCCGTCCCTCTTCTGGAAACGCCACAATGGATCGTTCTCACCACCCAAGCATCGCCATGGCAACCGATGTGGATGCTATAACACCGCCGTTCCTGGCTCCATTTCGTAGATCCTCAGCTTCTTCAGCCGACCTGCAACCAGCACCGTCTCCAGGGGAGTTTTCTACGGTGCCCACCCTCCAACGAGGATTTCCTCGAGGGGTGCCGACAGCACTTCTGCTCCCCCCACCAACTTGATTCGCAGGCTCGCCTACGGTGGCAGCGCTAAATCGAGCATTAAAAGCGTGCCTTTGCTTCCTAGGCAGGGGCATCGATCGGGAACTTGGTAGAGCCGCTGTCAGCGTTGGCTCGGCACCCACCAGATGACTGATTTTGTTTGCGAAGTCGACGTTGCCAACGCACACTGCCAGGGAGGGTAAGCTCGTCTATGGATATTAGCGCCGAGATAAGTAGCCCGCCACCCCCGTCCACGCCCAGCCTCCCACCAGCGCCCAGGACTGAGTGCCGACGCCCATGAACCACTGTTCGCTGGGGTCTCCGGAACTGCCGGCTTACTCGTGAAAGACCCTCAGGAATGCTACGCCAACCATGAACACCCTTTTGACTGCCTGATGTGGGGGCGGTCCCCTCGAAAGTGCCAAAAATCTCGAGCAAGTCTTCCCCGAAGCATGTGGGTCATCGTTCCTATCCATCCCAGCCTGTCGCAGCTCCTCTGCGCCCAGCATCTCCATGATGTAGGATGAGATCGGGCTTTTTAAGCGGTGTGGTAAGCTGATACGAAGATTTCCGTCTGTGTTTTCTAAATCCGGTCTAGGCTCGCGGCAGTCCCGCGCGCACTATCTGCTCTGTATTTCCGGCAACAGGCCATGCATGAGCAAATCGAGGCCCAATGGGCAAGATACGAGCACTGACTCCTCTTGCCCATGCACCTGTGCCCATGGCGTAACTAGTGGTTGTTACATCAGAATGCTTACAGAATGTAGCGGGCCATGCATGTCAGATGGGCAGGCTGTTACCAATAACAAACCCCTTCTGCCTATGGGTAAAACTAGTGGTTACCCATGGTAAGCCTTGCCAAGTTTGGCACAATTCAGACATTGTCCGAATTTGATGAGAGATGTTTATGATCTTTGATGATGACTGATTTCGTTCATGCAAATGGTAACTTCCATGTAAGCTTCTGGTTACGGATTTTCTATCGTTAATCGTCAAGGATCACTCAATAGGTTTTTCTCTTCTGAAATCGTTGATGCACACGACACATGGCTATCACATTTAGAAATCATTTGTGTGCGATCATTCTATAAGAAAACGTTATTCGAAGTTGGGGACGTTCAAATATTATGCCATCAGTGGTTTTTACGATTTTCTGATTCCCTATTCCTTGTCAGCAATTGTCCTTCCTCCCCAAACTGACATCATTGTCCAGTATAAGCTT
>JAQFYZ010002524.1:0-16676 GCA_034695085.1 Cylindroiulus punctatus | reverse complement strand
TTCTCTTAATGCCAAGAATACTAATTGCACTATGTTTGCTTGCATACTTTAAGATGCCTTAATGTAAGTAACCATGCACTTCGATCTTGCTTATGCCTTTTAAGTCAGTGTACTTGAATTGAGAATCTGCATTAGGGTTATTTGATTCAAGGCACCTTAAAACATGTAAACAGTTTAAACAGGCTTAACATGAGATGAGCACGTGACTTCTTGTATCCTATGTTCGTAGTAAATCTAAAACCAGATACAGCGAATCTAACCCAGCCCCATGATCTGGCGCCATTGCAGACGTACTGTATGTGGAAAATGTGCTGTATCTGGTTTTAGCAAACTCAGATAGACAAGACCCCCAATGTCCGTGCAGCTTTTAATGAAGCACATGATTCTGGGTGTTTTGAAACATGTCACCTCCAGGTGCCAGATTTTAAGGCAAGTAATGTGAACTCATCTCTAGTGATTTGGTGTCAGGTGTATTAACTCTTGCATGTAAACATAGTGTGATATCCTGTATAGCCTGAAGAGTTCCTTTGCATACAGTGTACATGTAATTCCGTTTTCAAAATACATGTATCTACATGTAAATGAGTTGTTAATTGGAAATTAGTGTACACTGACATGCACCGATACTGACAGCCTAATACCCCATTCAGACTAGCACGAAATCTAGTTAATTTACCTACATTATTTGAGAACAAACCCTGAAGGTTCTCGACTAGATAAATTAACAAGATTTCGTGCTAGTCTGAATGGGGTATAAGTGTGGATTACTAATTCCAGATTATAAGAATAATGCCCTTTGTCGTTTTGCAAAAATAATATGGACGCTTTACAAAACACTTGTGCCATAAGTGTTCAGTGCAAATAATAAAATGTTACGAGTAAAAATGAAGTTAGTTTTTTTCTCATTGCAAAACTATAAATTGGGTATACCAGTAGGCCAAATGGCCATGTTATTTAAGTTTTGCAGTCGGAACTACTGTTTTATGTGAATTCTGAGACCATATTAGTGCAAACGACCTTTGAGCTAAAAACGTTTTATTAGTACAAAAATCTACGTGTACTTTAACAAATTTAACATTCCTGCCAGGCATGGTGAGGTCACGTGCTTTGGTTTCGTCTCTCCCTGCAATGCAATTGTAATTATGCTAATTAGAGGGGGAAATTTTTCTGTTCTTCCATGCTAGGTGTTGTGATGTCAATGTCATAAGTACATAAACTGCAAATAGCACTGTCGCCCACAAAGGGCGATGTTCAAAGTTTACGAATAAAAATATTCTGTTTGATAGAAATTTTGGAAAAAGTAATGACGGCGACAGCTTTCTGCGGCGATTTACAACGCCTGGCTGTACTCGGGCTACTGTACTGTAGCAGAGGACAGGTCACCAATAGGTATACTGGTTGAGACTGGCTGTGGCCGAGCATGCAAATGGCTACATCAGCATTATTGGTAAGTTGAATCGTGGTTTAATTTATGTTTAATGAGTATTTTTACTGTTATTTTTTGATTAGGACGGGTTAAGTTAGCTCAGATCAGGTTATGTAAGGTTAGCTTAGGTCAGATTACCGCAGCCAAACAAACCAAATAACCTGTCGCTTTGCTACAGAATAGCCCAACGCCTAAAGAAGTTTTCAAAAATAGACGCTGTATCAAACAATAGCCGAGCTTTATCCAAGGTAATACACTTGTAATAACGATACTTTATTTGATTCGCTCATTGGAATTAATTCAGTTACGCAATATCGAAAATTTGGGAGGATAGCTATCGCTGAAGGTTTGCTAACTTAATTGATCCGATACATTTCACTATTATTGAATTATTCCAAAGCACGTATTTTGAAAATGAAAAAAGCACACTTCTGGTATTGGTAGCATGGTAATGGTGCGTGCAACTAAAGTTATCAAAAACCAATCATATTCTATCAAAAAGTACAGCGAAATGCATAAACTAATGTAAAAAATATTCAAATCTGAGGCAGCTTTCATCGAAATTTGTCGCGCGTCAAACCGGCAGTCGTGGTTTTGTAGCTGATGTCCCGAATCGAAAGTTTCATTTTGTGCGATGATGTACCAAAGAATCTGTGATATATTTAGGATACATGTAACGATAATTAATTTAACTGTCGTGGTTGTATTATAACGACTTGAGTGTGTTCTAATTTGTTTCTGAGTTTCCCTGGCATGCGTTTTTACTGAATCCCTCATGCGTGATATTTTAGATACGCCTTGTACGTCTTGCCCCAGTATTGGCAGTAAGATCCCAAGATTGTAATGAGAGACCCTATACAAATTTTGCCCAAACACTAACCTAAAAACATTGAAAATGTGCAGTTTTGTTTTCTGGACTGTAATTTGCGGAAATTGAAAGGGTGGCGAACAAATTTGTAAATTTCAGCTTTAACACCTACACTCACCATCATGGAGGGCAGTTCAAAATTATAATAGCATTTCATAAGCAAAGTAAAAAAGCACGAAGAGCTTTACCATACTGTACGTATTTATTCAAAATGTTTGAAGCTTTATTCCCACTACTGAGCGAACGCTCGTGCTATCGTAAGTGGGAAAAAATAGTGAAATTCAAAACATTATCGGAGTTAGTCCATCTGTCCGAGCTTTGTTTTCCTGACTAAGAAGCGTAATTTAATTTGCTTGTGCTTAACGTGCTAGGGACACTCCATGTCTTACAGCTTCGTTTACCAATAATTAGTGTCCAATTTCTTGTAACTTGCAAGCCATAAAACCGCAAGCACTGTTCACACACTGTGTCATATTATCAAATGATGTGAAATTAAAAACGTAAATATAGTCGTGCACACATTGACCAGTGGTCATTTGTCACATGACGATGTTAAAATTACACATTTACGCTCTATAAAAGTGTGAACTTGGCCCAAGAATTAAAAGAATGATGGCAGCCAAACATTTGAAAAAGTTTGATAGGAATTTAAAACTCTACATTAATTCATAATCGAAGTATGGATCAGAAGTCCTGCTGAAACTGAAACATGAAGGACTTGTGCAAAAATTCCATGAATTTACAAACGATCTAGGGCCTAAGGTGTTAACCCCATAACATGATCCAGTACCTTGAAATGCTATTTGTGAATAGTTGATTTTATTTTGAGGTTCCATGCACCTGGCAAAAACTCTGAATGACTTATACAACTTTACGCTCAATCTTTCAGATGTTCAATGCATTTGATCACTATTAAATAATAAATGGTAACAAATTTGACCGCCCTTGGTTTTGGAAGCATTATAATTTGGGTGGATAATGGGGCACCCATACTACTTATTGGAATGTGCTATCAAAACTAGCCTTTTTAGAGCTTTTGCTCAATAATGGCCATGGAAACTGCTAGGGGGACTTGGTGGTATGATCATTACTGTATGTCGAATTTGTAAAACAAGTTTAATGAACTTTATTTGATCGAAGGAATATCACTTGATGTTTAACGAGAAAGTTTAATTAAGTATTAATCTCCATTGGTGTTGATTCGCTGACTCGTTTCTAGTAAATGTCGAGTGAAAAACTTAAAAAAGTGCATAAGTATTTGTGGAAAAAAAAATTGTGATTTTACCGAAGATGTGTTGTGTCACCTGACATTGGATTGGTTGTTGATTTTGTTTCTTTCTCGCCTGCCATAATTGTACAGTTCTAAATGAATGAAGTTTACGAAGTCCCTCCCCCTTCAGCCCCAAAATTCCCAATTAGCCTTTTTCCAGTGTCAAGCCATGTACGATAATGTACTAAATAGCCCAAGTTTAACACCCCTTTATACCCGAATTCCTATGAAATCATTAGGTTATTCTTTATTCATCAATGATGTTATTTCTGTATATAATTTAACCATAAACTGCTGACCAAATAAATTTTGAACGAAAAAAAAACTTCGAATTGATTAAGACTTCTGATATACCGTGCATTACATTGAAATACCTATATTTTCAACATCTTTATAGGACGCACCATAAACTAACAGGAAAATTATGGAAAACTGCAATTCTGGAAATATAATTTGAATTCTCTTTTTAACCAGCCAGGACATGAGCAGTGATCAAGGTATGTTTATGAAAATATCAATACTCTGGTGTTTACTGAGGCCATTACTGTTCTGAACAAGACTCCACAAAGTTGTCATAATCAGAACATTGAATACAGATGTGAATCAAGACTTTGATTTCTCAGTTGGATTCCTGATTTTGTATCAAAACTGTTTGCAGTTATACTTGGGATTTTTCACCTGAATACATTTAGAGAGCATCTGATATAAATAATAACGCCTACTTATACAGAAACGTTCAATTTATTTTATTTTTTTAAATATGTGTATATAGAATTTAAAAAACTGAATTCTGAATTTCTTGAAAGTTTTTGAATTATTAACATTCTAATTAACTTAGAAATAGCTGAGTAACACAACATTGTGCTAGTTCAACTTAGTTGGTTCCATCTGAACTTTCATCATACCCTACAATAACTGAGCATTTCATAAGTATTCGAAGTACAATAAGAGAAACCCTTATGCAGACCCTACACAGTCACTGTCAATATTTTGATACTGACAGTAAGGTATCCACACATTTCGGATAATGGTCAGTAATCAGATCGGAACATTAGTCCATCAGTACTCTGTCACTTAAACGATCAGCAGCACTTTCGGCACCATGTAAGGCCTGCATTACGGGTGCAACCGGAATGCACCAAGTGGACTCAGTGGAAGAATTGTCTAAATTGTGCAGTACTCGTGACTTCAGACGTCATTGTGCTAGATGTGAAGCTCGAGGCAGAGTTCTCCTATTATTGTTTTCATGAGTATTTGTTGCAATTCCATTTTACCATATCCACCGATTTCCTAAAAACAAACCGATTCGCCTCGGAGAGTGCGGTTTCCTTGATAAAAATAACACAGTTGAACCTGATGGAATCAATATGGAAAACTAATAAAAGTTTTACTAGATTATTAACAGATAGATTTTTTGTAACAACCAGAAAAGTATTTGCACATTATCTAAAGTCAACCAGAGAACAATGTGAGAAATTGATAGTCAAAAAGTATTAGACAGGCAACAAGTGAATGCAAAAAGAGGGCATTCGAGGGAGTGGTGTGGAGAAGGAGACGACAAAAGTGACGCGGAGATTGTTTCGTTCCGCTTTTCTTTCAATACGCGCGCCTTTGGTTTAAAATTGTGCAAGATTTGCAGTTCATTATTACATTGAACAATAAAACGCAATAGTCGCACCCTGAAATTGGGTATTTATAAGAAAGACATCAGCAAAGCAGCTGGCTATTATGTACATCGTAAGAACTCATCTTTTTATCATATTTGACGAGGATTTTGGCAGGGTGAGGAAAATCTGTACAGGATCAACATTTATTTAAATAAACTTTTCGTACAACTTTGCATTTAATAGTATACTTAGAAAAAATAAGTGATTTCAGCTAATAGCTTGTAGTTCTGAGAACTGCTTTGTACCAGCTGACCTCAACTCGAATTTGGTTGTTTTTATGCTGAGGAGGGCGTTTTGAGCTGCTGTTTCTGACTCGAACACCGCATACACGTACATCTTATTGGTGATGACAATGTCTGTGGGGGTTGATTCTGGCGTACTTCTGTTGTTACGAACAAACTGTAATTTGGCACCATGATGAACCAGTTCCTCTAAGTAGCGTTCAGCTTCACTCTTGCGAATGCCATCGGGAAGACCCTGCACTTCCAGAATGTGATTTCCTGCAATTTAATAATAAGCAATCATTCGACTTGCATATAGTGTGTTGGATACTTATTAAGCAAATGACAAATTTATTTGCACGTTTTGACCCAAAACATCTCACTCTTAACTTTGAAAGTAGGCCATACTCGTCTTATATGCTGATAATGGCCAATCAGTCACCATGTTAAAAGTGGAACAAGTGCGAAAAATTGAAACAACCCAGTGTACATGTATATCCGCAAAATTTCACTACCTCTGTCTGTATCAATGGACGACTGCGCCGATAACGTGGGTCCTTCCATCTTTGCAACGTTTCCTCCACCTCTACTTCTCTGTCGGCGAACCTTTGGTGGTCGACCTATCATAGATGGTAAACCCTGTTGAGGAGATTGAAGACGGGGCATGGGCCTCTGCTGCGTAAGAATCATAGGCATTCTCCCTGTATTCTGCATTTGTTGCTGCAAGGGGGTACCAATGAGGCGCATGTCACCTTTAGAAAAGAAACAATCGTATAAATTGAAAAATTTTGGAAAAGATGGTTTTACATAATGGAACAACCTTAATGTCACTGCTTGAGCACTTGAACAACCACTGTGTGCATTAAGGTTCACTTCAATCTCCATAAATAGCAAAAATCTCAATTATTCTTGTGAGATTGCTCACCTGGTACCAAAGGTACGTGGATGCTTCCTCGGCTGTACATTGGCGTTGTCACAGGCCTTATCCCCACGCTACCATTTGGAAGATTAGGCAAAGATGATGTTAACAATCCCTTACTGTCGCTAAGGCTAACTACAAATTAAAAAGCGTCATTTGGATTTCTTACATTGCACTGTGTGGGGCTTGCGAACCAACCAACTTGATCCCATTTAGTTTACCTGCAGTATCTAAAAGATAGAGATCAGAGGCCTTCATAAACCTCTGATCCATTCCGGGCATACTGTAGCCTTTCGTTAGTAGGGGCGCAGTGGCAAACTGTCCATTCCCAGGAGGAATAATGCCTTGTGGGGGCGGGAGCGGAGGTGTATTTGGCCTGACCAACATGTGCTGCCGATACATTGGCAAGTTTGCAAAGACTTGATGGTTGAACGGGTTGCTGAACTGGGGTGGCGTTTGTGAAGGTGGGATTACTGGGGGACACTGTTGAGGCTGCTGTTGTGGCTGTTGTTGCGAGTTCACTACTTGAGGAGAGTAAAGTGAATAGCCAGTGCATGGGGAAGGAATAACTCCGGTAGACATGGTGTAGGCCCGCGCCAAACTGTGTGGGCCCGACTGGTGCTGTCCAGCAGCAATTCCAATGTTCGGACTCCCCTGCACTTGGCCGGGTGGCGTTTGAGGTCTGAATGTATTTTGAGACGGATGATATGCAGAAGGATGCACGATCGGAGGAGCAGCGGGTGATACGACACCGCCTCCACCGGCAGAAGGCATTAGACCGCACAGTGGTATCGAGCCCGCTGCAAAGTTGTTTTGACTAGGGTTGTAGGGCTGAGCCCCTCCGTTACCACCTCCGCCCGGCATGTTCATCGGGGCGACCGTGTAGGCGTAGGCAGGGTTTACGTACGTGAGTCCACCACTCGACATGGGGAGGTGAGATTGAGACGCCACCGAAAAATAAGGCGAGAGATTATGAGGCTCCATACTTTGGACCTGTCCGTAGCCCACCATCGGGTAGCTGGGGAAACACTGGGCACCTTGCATCTGGTATCCTTGTGGCAGCGGGTTCTGCTGAGTTGGGGTTGGAGGCTGGGAACTTTGCAGCAGATTGGACATTGGTGTCATCTCGCGCATTTGCTGCTGCTGTTGATGGCTGTCCAGCAACTGCGCTTGTTGGAGGTTGTGCGGCAGGTTTTGTGACGTGGCAGACCCGGCATAAGAGAATGGAGAAGAGTAGCGCGGCGGTTGCGAGGGCGAGACGAGATAGAGGGGCATCTGCGTAAAATATTGCATGAAAGGAATCAATCATTGGCCATCTATTTTGATTTCGGAAACCATCTATCTGAAGAAATGAAACAACTCTTATAAGGTAAAATATTGTGAGAAGTAATCTTATTACCTGAGTCATGTTTGTTGGCTGATGTTGGACCAGCATGCTAGGCGGCCTGGTAGGAGTTGTTGGGCCAACAGAAAGGGGCATCCCCATGGCATGTTGGGATACTTGGTTAGCCGGGGTATTATTGTAAACCATAGAATGGTCACTAGCCATCAGGCTTTCAGCAGTTAAAGGCGTAGAGGAGAATGACAAATTAGAGAGCTGTGCAGAAAGATCCATCATGGAACTACTTCCACTTGTGTCCTAAATAATCACACAGACGCATTCTTAAAAATTGATTTTCTGCAATGTCGGCTTGGGCATCGGATGAATAATCCTGCCTCGCAACATCACGCTCGCACAGTATGTAGCTCGATTTCAACAACAGCCAGACTAAAATAATCTTGCAAATTGCATCATAGGTGTGAACTGGCCAAATGTTAATTAATGAAATCTACAGATTACTTGAAAAAATAAGTTGCCAAAATAACCTAAAAGTCAGTTTGTTCTATTACTCAAAGACTTAGGAAAGTTAGTGATATCAGAACTTGCTCCAGAAGGTCATACATGCAAGCCAAATTCTTTTTGCATGTACGTGCCGATGCAATGGCATATACATGAGATCTTATGATAGAATGAGGTATGAGCCCTTAGTCAAGTTTGACTCTTCACAAATAAACTATTATTATAAAGAAAAGGGTAAATTTAAAATCTTACAACTATATCAGTACCCAAAGACAAATCATTCTGCATTGTAAATTATCACCAGTTAGCAAGTAATTATAACGAAAGAACTCACTTGAACAAAATGCTTTCGTTGATCACAAAGAAGTCCAGGCGTGGTGGGCTGTAGAGCAGGGTTGCAAATTAGGAAAGGTGATTGTGCTGCAATGGATTGTGTAGGAAGCGTAATTGGGTGGGACAAGTGTTGGCTCGGTGTTGAAGAAATCTGGGACAGAGGTAGAGGAGGCAGTTGTTGTTGTTGCTGCTGTTGTTGCTGAAGTGTCGATTGTTGCACCATGCCTCCAGTTGATATAAATTGTTGCAAAGGTGGATGGTTTGCTGGATTGTGGAGATAAATTGAACCATCTGTGTTTATGTATGGTTGACCTGAAATGCAGGCAATTGGCACAAATAAAAAGCCACCCAAAAGTGATATTTAAGTTAGATACAGTTCCATTCAATTTTAATTACCAGTTTGAGGATTGATCAGCATGCTTCCAGCAGGAACAGACTCCATGTTAGATACAGCCCACACGTAGCACTGTTAGAAAATAAAATTAAAATTTGTTAGTAGAATGTCTATACATAAGATCCTGTCAGAAATTGTCGGCTATATGGGAAAAATAATTAATATCATTCACAGATGCAGACGTTTGATGTTCATACCCATCTCAACATTACAACTTTTTTTATTAACTTATTTTACTTGTTCATGCCTAAAAAGGGTGAACTTCAATTTAACACATCACCTACATGTATAATATTGTGAAAGTGCAGTAATGCAAAGGATTAAAACTTTCTTTGGGGGCATAGAGCAAGGGTTTACCTGTTGTGAAGTTGAGTTTGGATTTGCAAACACTTGACAGCCAGAAACGGAATTCTGTGAAACTGGTGGGGGTAAAGGTGTGCCCAAAGAAATAGGGCTCGTAGCAGATGATGCCATGACAACTGTGGTGGTGCTGGTCGAACTGGATTGTGTAGATTTTACCGATACAGGAGTCTTTAGGTATAAAGCCACTTCGCTGTTCTCGCCATTGACTCCACTCGGATCGCTGTATGCGCTGATAACACATGAACTACTATTACTGCTGAAAGATTCTGAAAGTAAACGAATCGATCATGTAAGACTGAAACACCTCAAACAGCTCAAACAGAAGGAATAAAAACAATGAAGCTCACCCGCTTTGGTCAATCTAGGACTAGCACTTTTGGCACTGGCTGCACTGTCTGTTCTAACCAACACGGATATGCCTCCGAAACTGCTTGCTTTTTGTACCCCGTCCCTGCGTGGCAACAGGGTGTCACGACTCGGCCGATCAGCAGATTCGCTCTTTGCCAGCTTTTTGGAACTTGGTTGGATAACTACAGGTAGCCTGTCTGATGAAGAGGGCTCCGATTCTGTGCTTGCACTAGTTTTGGTGATGACCAGTTTAGTGGGGCGGTTGGAACTGTCGGAATCCGTACTACTCCAAGGACGGGGTTCGCTAGGCCACCGTAAATCCTCCTGGCTACTACGCCGGCTGGAATTGTGAGTACTTTCATGACTCCTAGTTTAGTAGAAATGGAAGGGGCCGACCAACTAGCTCAGAATTTTACCACCACCAAATCTGACTATTGTATTAACAACACAATGTAACAACATTTGAGAATTTTTACCTTAGTGGAGAATCTACAGCTCCTTCTTGAGATGAAGAAGACTGCAAAGTGAACAAGTATAGAAGGATTAAATTGCATATTCAGAAAAGAAGTCGACACCTTTAAAATTAATTAAAATAAAAACAAAACCAATGTGAAAATGATATCAACACATTGCAAATATAAAGATTTCTTAAGTTTTCGAAATGTTGGATAAGCGTATGGCACGGAGGGGGAAAACTTTGAAAAGTATAACACAATCTTAACACACTGCTTTGCATCTCCATTGCAATACCATACATGTACAATACATTTCAATTTTCCAGTTTACTGAAATTAAACAAAGCTTGCTATGATCACAACGAGTTGTGATAAGAATTTTTGAGCTTGAAGAGATTTTTTCTGATCACTACATTGAATCATGTTATGGTGTGTACATTGGCGTTATCATAGAATGTCATAAAAAGCAATCTAAACACTGTATGTATACATTATCAGACAACTAAACCTGAGGTTTTCAAATGTGAAAACAACTACATTTGCCTAAAATAATTCTGTGTCAAAGATGAAACATTGCAATATGTCTTTTACTTTAAGTATTGTGAAGGGATTTAAAATCTTTTAGAGATGTGGTGATGCAATTTAATTGTAATTTCTGCATTAAGACATATTGTTATAAGTAAGCTGTTAACATGTCATTGAAAAGCTTAAAACTTAATGAAATGAGTATTACTTTCTTTCCCCACTTGCAATTATCAAGAGTCGAATTTTGTTCTGTCATTTTATCAAGAACATAACAATTATGATACATTGTCATGAAAGAAACCTACATCTTGATTAAATATTCGAGCTCTTGCTTTGCCATACTCCTCTTCCCTCTCTTCGAAAGACTTGCTACGTCGACTTTCGGAAGACAGCTGTCGTTCAGGGCTCTTAAACTACAGCCGCACATTAAATTTAATTAAAACCCTGATTGATTCAGCCAAGCTAACAACTGGTTCATCTAGCGACCATTTACCTCTTTTCCTTCCTCGAAAGAGGAACTATCACGTTTCAGAATAGATTTCTTGGGTTCATCTGGGATTAGTTCATCTTTGATTAGGTCTCGGAATTTCACGTCAGGTCTAAAATGAGAAAACAATGTATTATCGCTGAAAGGTTTACCAATAACTACAGAAATTTTTGAAATAATTCACATTGCTCACATCCGCATATTTTTCGTTTTATTCACAATTACAGCAGTGCCAGCCTGATCCACATTGTGATCCAATCCAAAAAATGCAGCAACTCTGTGCACAATCATTCGTTGATAAGCGCTCATTTGCGAAAATTTGTAGTGTTCGCGTCTATAAAACATTAATATAGCAGATGTTTAA
Organism: Cylindroiulus punctatus; assembly: GCA_034695085.1. Lineage (NCBI taxonomy): Eukaryota > Metazoa > Arthropoda > Diplopoda > Julida > Julidae > Cylindroiulus > Cylindroiulus punctatus. The sequence continues at coordinate 5,196 of JAQFYZ010002524.1, read as the reverse complement.
TCTGACGTTGTGCGTCTACAGCTTAATACAAAGTCGAGTCCAGAAATTATTTTCTTGCCTGTTATCTTTCACGAAGCTGATGAGCTCTTGCTCAACCTTGAGCACTAGCATTCTATCTTTCTGATTTTTGTGCAAAGTGTCAATTACGAATTGTAGTAAATCCGTGCCTGTTGAATCTGTATACTGTTCAATGCTAGAATCTAATTGACATAATTCTGATAATGAATGAGGGTTGTTGGACACATTTTAGCATTTGTAAATGTCAAGCTGAATTTACTACCTCTGGATAAAGCTGGGGATGATCCTTCTAAACTTCCCAAGCTTCCTTGTGAGCTGCTCTGACGACTACTGCTGAGCCGGTGATGCTTTCCTGAGGATGTTTTACTCTGAAAGATAAATATTTATGAATAAGTCATGCCATTTCACATTTACCTACATTGTACATTGTTTTGAGAGTAACAAAACAAAAAACATTTCTGTTTAGAAATTCTTCAGAACCACAAAATATACGAGGTTACATGCAGATGACTAGCATTAACCCATTTCATGCAGAAATCAAACAGCCCATGTGAGAGCTAATTATATAACCGATTTATAACACAATGACTGATTTATTTGAATCAAACACAGATTTAGCAGGATTATGCTTTTCAAAAGTATGCTGCATGTACAATATGCCTTCTGGTCTTTTAAACATGAAGTGTCAACTGATGTTATGGCTAATGATGGAAATACTCACCTTGCTGCAGTACTATATACACAGAATCAAACTATTTGATCATGTTTCTACACTAACTGGTTACCTCTGCACTACTAAAACATTAACCCAAAATGTCATGCACTTTGTTTCTCAGGCATTGATAAAATTAGTAATCATATCAAATCACAATACTGGGAATGAAAAACAGAAGAAGAGCAAGAGAATTTCTGCGGTGCATTATAATGGGGAAAAATGGGAAGAAAATGCCCATTTCATGTGAATTGATCACCCGGAGGAACTGACCTGTGTAGTTAGGGTTGAGACAGTTGTGACGGACAGTGTGTTGGCCGAGGAGATGCTGTCAGTCTCGGGAGGGGGAGAAGTGTCGTCACACAATGCATGGCTACGCTGGAGTAGCTTCACTTTGGGGTTTGACTGCACCACCATAGGGGCACCGTGACAAAAGGGGGACAGAAGAAGCAAGAAAAAGAGACGAAAAAATGGTAGAGGCCCAAACCATGGAATGCATTAGCTCACATATGCCGTGTCGTAGTTTTTTCAAGTTTCAACCCAAATGTAAAAGAGCCTAACACTCACTCAAAAGAGTTGTCTAAAACTTATCTGGTTAGCAACGATATTGTACTTATTTAGGTGTGAATGATCTAACATGCTTTATCTTAAGGGTTGAGAATAATAATGGTTTAGCTAAACGAATAACTGCTCTTTATTAAGACTACGATTCCTATCTTGAACTTATCTAATCACTCTAAACAGCTTCTGCACATGTTAGTTCTGAATGTTATCGCATTGTGTTCTGTTAAAAAGTGCTTTTCTTGATATGGTACATTGAAGGCCTCTAAAGCAACAACACTAACAATACGCCTTTACACATACCAAAATTTCATGAATGACTGTGTGCATACTTTGCATCAATTTACAGAGGGTGGCAAAATTAACACGTGCCATTTGATTGCAAAACCTGACTGACACTAATCAGTCAAAACAAAAATCTGTACTATCATAACTGAAATGTTTTGAATGTGAATGGCATACTGCTAGTGTAAATAATCCAACTTAAATAGTAAGTCTGAGAAGCACTGTTAACTTAATTTCAGAATAGATGATTTCCTCTGATTTCGGCCAAGAAAATTCATATCAAGTGTGCTTACTTCGATGAGGTCTACAGTAGACTACGTCTATAGCAACCGTGCAAGAAATGCTTGTGCTACCAATGACAGAGGTGCTGAGAGGCAGACAAGTACCTTGGTCGCACTTACTATATTGCTATCCTTAATTTTATCCTTTTCCTTTACCCTTTGTCTGTAAAGCGGAGAGTTATCATTCCTATCCTTGTTGCTGTGTGCGTTGTCCTCAAAGGACGAATTCTTCATCAGCCGATCATCCTTTTCCTGACCCTGGTCGTTGACGTTACCATCGGTCCCACCGCTGTCCGCACAGTACACTTCCACAACCATCTTGTTCGCTGCATCCTCTTCGACTTCCTCAAATTCGTCTTGTTTTGAAAGCCTGGACTTCATAGATCGTTGTCTTTCCATCCCTCCTCCAGATCCGTTGTTGTCCACAACGATGCTGGGAACTAAAGTCAAAAATAAACAAAAAATAACCTTAGTCTATTGCAAGTTTAAGAGTTATCAATGCTACGTTCTCCTCCTTTCCCAGTGAAAAGTGTAAAATTGCATAGAAGTAGTGTATGAACTACTCGTTTAATGCTACTTCACACCAAGCAGTGCTACATAACCTGGAAAAGTGTAGCACAGAAACACCCTCTGCGCATACATTTGATTGTGACATAACATGAGTGTTGTAGCTTTCGAATTTTAATCACTTGGCAAAACCTCGTAACTTCTTTTATTTTATTGTAACTGATTGTCCTAATACACTTATTGCCACTGACTTTTACTTGTGAAACCAATCTGAGTCTTTGGAGGCGAAGATTTCTGCAGTGGTAAGCATCGCATTAAAATATCTTAGTTAGTAAACCAGCAGCAAAAATTTTAAATACGACGGAAATGTAGGTGGCATGTTATTTATTTGCTGAGAAAGAAGCTCAAGAAAGAAGCAATTTAATTCGCAAAGTGCGTCTTGTTACAGAATGTGTGAAAAAATCTTGCTTCAGCTTAAATTCATCCCTCTAAATTACACAAAATATAATTTTACTGTTTTTAGAAGTATCAGTGTTTTAAATTGAGTTATGCTAACTTGTTAAGCCCAGCTAAGATGATAGCGATATTAGAATACATAGAAATGTATTCTAATATCCTCCTCCGAGAGTGTACTTTTCAGATTTATGAAACCAGCCAAGGAGGTTCTCAACTAGGTTCGTGAACTCGTCGGGGTGCTCCGTGTGAACTGAGCATACACTGTAAGGCAATTTCATATTTAGTACTTGTAGTTTGTTAACTAATATGGTTCAGATTTAGATCTTAATATCGGTCTGCAGGTTTCAGACCAAAGTTGATTTCCCTGAAATGTTACCAAATACTAGGCAATATTAATAGCGTTTAATTTAAAAAGTAATAAATTGAACACATATTTTTAAAAATGTTTTCTCAACGCCCCTGACATTTCGTACACTTTCAAGAAGTACCCTTCGTACTCATTTCCCCAGAAAAAGGAAACCCTGTAATGTAAATTAATTTTCTACCTACAGTGTACCTAGGATTAACTAAATGCTTATAAATTACGTGGAATTTGCAAGCTGTAAAACAATTTTTTACAGCTTGTTAATTTAAAGTACCGCAACTTTAAGCGATGTGTGGACACCTAAAATGAAAATACATGTACATGTACCAAGAATAAGTTATTCAAGGTTATTTTTGGTGTGCATTTAAGGCATTTACATGCATCTACATGTAATTTCTGAAAATTCGCGACAGTCAAGGATTAAGCACCAGTATCCTATTTCATATAACGTGAGGAGTGTTATGAGTTGATGAATCTGACAGATAGCTGCGAGGAGTTGAGGTTTCCATGTTATGAAACTTGGGATGATATTTGGTTAGAAAACCAACTCCTCATAGCTATATCTCATATTCGTTAAAACTTTCCACATTCCTCATTTTTAATGAAATCGAACCCAGGACAAACAATCAGAAAATGTTGTTGAGGAATTTTTTTTAATTTCACCTTCAAGCATTATGCAATTACTCGCGAGTAAACCGTAGATCATAAAGATAACAATGAAGCGAATAATTAAAAAAATGTTGTAGGCAACTTTTTTTTTATTTTTGTGTGTAAAATTGGACCACAAAAGATAAGATGTGTTTTGTAAAACAGCTACATGTACATGTATGATGACATCATAATTTGGCCTATCCCCCCTCACTGATCCCCCCCCCCTCCCCTCCCCCCTCACTTCAGATGATGACATACATGATACTAGAGCGAGCTTTGTAGACAATTGCTAAAATATCAATATACCGTTTGGGTAGTAAAAAAACAAATCGGCACATGTAAATCGTAAAATAAATACACGAATACTACAACAAAAATCAAAGTTTTAAAGCATCCAGACACAGTAAGTGCATAATGAAATCGTCGGCACACATGACCTTCGGCCCCATTACCCAAGAGGCTATAGCGGACACTTATTTCACAAACATTGAAAGCTACACTAAGATTGCACACGCACAATGGCAAGAGTGGAGTGAAAAGTGCTGCGGGATTTATTCGGGTTCTGACAACCAAAATACTGAACGAAGGATCCAAATATATTAAACAGTGCTTCGAGAGTGAATTATAAGAAAGCAAAGAAGAAGAAAAAAAAATTTAAAAAGACTACTACCAGGTAATTGGGTTTATTCGACAAGTTACTCACTCTCGAGCTTGGCCATTTGGGCAATCCTCACGCTGCCGGTCTCTCGAGCTGACCACTGGCTAAGAAGAAGAAATTTGGATGAGAGTTTATTTGGCTCTTGGGTCGCACACTTTTGCTATTCATAAAAATTGCCATATTTTTATGAAATTTTATACAAGGTACTGTACCTACTTCCCCAACTGGGCATTTTATACCAAGACCATCTCTAGGCCCTGGTTGGACTTAAAAATCGCCTGTCCAGCTTGCCAAGTTAAAAACATCACAGCGTATAATGTAGACTAACAAATTTCGTTGGAAAATGGACGCCAGTCAATGTCGCAAAAACATTGTTTGCAACAATAAGCAGTTTCGCCAAGGGTCATTGATAAAAAGTCGACGTTTCACCTTTGACCTAGTCGCGCGCATAAATTACGTTTGGCACACGCCCTACAGCAAATACTGATGTTATGATAATTTTTACAGAGTATCCAACCGAAAACTGGATGAAGCGGCAGAAGCAACACAACGATGTGGATCTAAACCAATCGTCCAACAAATAATCGACTAACTGCATCCCGTTCATTTTCCGGATTTTATCACCATTCAATAACTGGTAAGTCTTATTTCATTGCATTGCCCTATACACATAAAAGCTGATGTTTCCGAAATGCTGGAACTA
>JAQFYZ010002523.1:0-16687 GCA_034695085.1 Cylindroiulus punctatus | reverse complement strand
GTGTGACTTTGGACCCCAGACTTCCCAATCCCCCTGGGTGTTGTGCGCATTTCCATTCATTTGGAAAAGGGTAGATTCGACGGTACCGTTTGATATACATGTAATTTGACCATTCCCTTTTAGAAATCCGACTTTTTTCATAGGGCTATTGCCGCCTCTGTGGGCCCCTGATCAGGCGTGGGCCCCCCCGCATTGCAGGGGCTGCGGGGGTAGTCCGTTACGCCCCTGACTGCCTTAAGTAACCATTTGGCCCAACTTGGTACCACAGTTGCCCAGCAAATGACGACACAGGAGTCATATTCGGAGTCGCTAAAGGAAGTGACATGGAATCTGAATCTGAGCCAGGCTTGAGGCAAATGGAGGTTCACATTCGTGATCTACTAGTTTAAAGGAGTTTTGTGATGTATCAGAGCGCATTTCATTGATAAAATCCTCAATGCAGACGAATTTTCTTCACCAACCAGGAACAGGTCATCGATGCAGGCAAGAATACAGGAGAGATCAACCTAGCAATGCTCAAAGATTGAGCTCATTAGAATCGAGTCACATTTTAGCAGCTGTGGTGCCAGTTCTGCTCCAAGTCGTGCTTAAGACTCATCACAAGTGGCGTTGTGACTTTGGGGGACAGCCTCCATAAAATTCGAGACACAAACCCTCCTTTCCTGATCGAAATATTAACATCAATTTTTGTGAACATTAAGAGGGACTCGTGTTTTAGGGCTGTTGCTATTTAAAAATAACATAAATGCACATGATATTAATTAAAAACGATAAGTTTTTTTAGTTTACCTTTGTTACCTTGGTTACCTTTATAGCCATATAATGGCGGGAAAAACACAACTAATTTTTCTGTGGTTTTCTAACTTTGAAATTGTTAAAAAATTATAAAAATGAAATGTCTTTTTTCTCAAATTGTTCAGGAACTAGCTAAGGATATGAACTTTTATTTCAAATATTTACTTTAATTTATAATTATCATATATTTCTGTAGTCTTGTTTGAAATGGGAAGGGAGATGAAAAAAGAAAATGTGGAACGTTAGCCTCACCTGACAGGTGCCGCTCACCTTTAGCCTCATTGACCTTTAGTGCAGTCAATGTGGGGATCTGGAAAAGATTTTGAAATTGGCACAACTGCCGAAAGTGGCAGTGTTGCCAATTTCAATATCTCTTGGGATTTTGATGCTACTTGTGATGAGCCTTAAGGTTCCAGTAAGGAAGGCTTGGCGCCCTGCTTGGTTTGGAATTGGAAGGATGCTGCGTGCTGGGCCTCAAACCAAGTCACCACTGCATGTCGTGGTGGTCGCCACAGATGGCGCTGCTGAGGGAGTCTCCTGGATCACCGTAGGCTGCCGGTCTCAAGTCGCCCTTCCGGCCTGCCTCCAAAACCGTGAAACGCGCAACTTTGTTTACATATTTTACTGGTGAAAAGTGCGCATGCAGCGAATGCAATTACAGGAGCTTTTAATAAATGCGCGAGTGCGTTGTTGACGACGAAAAAGGCGATCAGAAGCAATTAGGCGCAGGAGTGCCTTTCGAAACCCAATTTCGACCTGATTTGCCTGCATTCACATTAGGCAAATTGAATTATATTCGCTGCATGTGTACGAGCCGTGTAGCGAGGGGGAAATTGTTGTCGAGCCGGACTCTCGGACCGACGGATCCGATCCTGCATAATTAATGGCGACGTCTAGGACGGTGGAAAACACGAAAACTCAATTCCGGTGACGATTGAGAGACTTTTAATAAACGCGACTAATAACTCAAGGATCGGCCTCGGGCTACTGGAGGTGTTTGGTGTGGACAGGATGTCATCACGTGGTGGGAGGTGGAACTGGAATTGTCTCTGGAGGGTAGTATCCAACATGATACATTTTGCTCAACTCGAGTTTAAGAGAGCAATGCGGAACCGCCAGAGGTCAGGTATTGGACAGGCTACCCTTGGGGCAAAAGTTGGGCTGTACTTCGGATTGTGCCCTGCTCCACCATGGAGAGCGATGCAAGTTTAGGTGTGAATGAAACATCTCCCTTATATGACTGGATTAGTACAGGTAGATGATATCCACCATTTCCCCAGATATCCAAAACCATTAAAATTGAACTGAGGTCCTGTTCCATCATAACATGCTGTAATATATGGGCGGTCAATGCCTGCTTTGAGCACTAATTTTTTCAAAGTAAGCCTACAGTTGGCCCTTACAGGAGGACCGGCCGGGCCGAGAGAGCGGGGAGAACGGAACACAGTGCAGGCTGGCAGTTGGGCAGGTCAATTAAATACATTACCATTTTACATGTATGTTAGTTTCGGGTAAGTCAGGGTAACTTAAAAAGCAATGAAAAATACAAAAAAAAATTAAATGGCGAAAAATAGTGCAGGTACCATTGTCTGCACTATACAGGTAGGGTGGAAGCAATTCAACGATATCTATTTGGTGCTACCTGAGCATTATTTCGCCTCTTCCACTAAGACTTCCAGCATGCAGAAATGACAAGATTTCATGTTTCTTCTTTTTTTTTTCTATACGTAACCAACACGTGACACAAGCTAATCACGTGATTTCTGATATACCTGCAGCCCCTAACCAGCGGGCAATCACTGCAAGCTCTAAAGCCATTAGGAGAATCCAGCTTGCTCACTATGCCTATGCTCAGGCAGGGCATATACCGAAGTGCACCCCAAATTTCTGTGTGAAATCGACTGCTATAATTAGCTTGGGTTATTGATTTGATAATCTGCACGGGTTTTTCGTTCAATCAAGCTCCAAAACAGAATAAATTTTCCGGCATTCTAGAACACAATGAATTCCCCAATATTCCAGATCACAATGAAGCATACTTGGCGAAAATCCATCAATGATTAGTAATCAAAACATAGCTAATTTACCACAGTTCCCATCAGTTTACAACCCTGAAGTTCCCCCATCGCGTTGCTAAATTAAGCTCATCACAGATTTGCTGTTTTATCTGCTGGCATCACATCGAATGTCAGCATATACCTGTCAACAGGGACCCCTCCATCACTCTGACAGGCTGCTAAGTGGCCTGGGCCAGACGCTTCCAGCAGACGGTGCGTCCCCAGAATTTCTCAGGGGTGATGACGTCAGCCCCAGTGGTCCACTTCCCAACCACAACAACCACGAAATCCAAATTTCCTTCCAAACTCGATCTCACAACCCTGTTCACCCCCGTCCATTGATTATCCGGCTAAGGGCCCCTCTACCAAAACAAAGCCAACTTTAGCATATTGGCCACGCCCACATTTACTTGGGCATCCAGAGGATTAGTGGCTAGTTTTATAAGGTGAGGATTTCGGAGTGAGTCACGAGACCGTGCGTGCTTAAAATATTGAATATTAATATTGGCCGCCATTTGTGGCCCATATGCGCCCCCTTTAAAATAAACCCCATCTTTAAGGTTGAACAAGGTTCGACAACCGGTCGAATGAATGAAATTTGGGGGAAAAGCCGGCAGTTTATCTGGAGACAAGGTTGAATTGTGACCAGACGGAGTGTCCCACAATCCCCAGTTTGACACTCGAATTGATACTGTCCACATGTAATTTTTGTCTAATTTTAGAGCTAATTTTATTTTATTAATTTTCTCTTAAGGCAACAAGAACCAATCATATTGCAGCATTAAAATAATTAAGAAAATTAGGGCCGAGCTACAGCCAGTGTTGCCAGATACTGCATGAATTTACTTTGGGATTTAAATTTTCCGGCGGCGCTTTTGCCACTACATCTTAATTTTCCGGCACTTTCTTCCCCCTTGGTGGTGCTGATCATACTCAAGAAAATTGAGAGATAAGCATGTGGGTAGGGTCAGAAAATTAGAAAAGTCAATTAAGACCAAAATTAAGGGAAAAAATTAAAAGTGGACAGGCAGCATGACTATGGGCATGCTCTCCAGTCAAAAGTACATGGTAAATGGTCGATAGGGAATTTCCATGTCAAACTGGGGAATTTCGGATATTTCGTCTGCAAGCCGGGTCCCATCACCTTCACAACTTGTCATTATCAAGATGATGCTATTTAGGTGCATTAAACTGGAATTTTGTCACAATGACAAAGGCATGTCAAACACTCCAAATTCACATGCTATATGGCATATGTACTTCGACATGACATGCATGTCTAGAACACCTTATAACACTAAACTCACATGTTGTCAAAATGATAAGCTGACTTGCCAAAATACTCAAAATTTGCATGTTTTTACATGTCGTTAACCCGTGTTATGTTTGAAACATAACACGTACTGCAGTGACAAAGTTTTCTGAAATTGCGTATAACAAGTGCATATATTCCAAAATGTACACGTCTTGGACATCACACATTGTTGTGAACACGTTCCAAACATGAAGCTGTAATGTTATCAAACGACAAGGGTATGTCCTCCGCTGACATGTTCAAAACATCGTTAACAGTTAACACGTTTAATATGGTGGCAAAGCACTTTATATACTGTACAGTGCACTTGTCTTGAACATGTCAAACGGCCTCCCAAACATGAAACTGACATGTGGTCATAATCGCATGGCATTAAAGGCTTGTTAAAATACCTAAAATTATCATGCCTTGGAAATGTACTGCCATGTATGTCATTGATGTCAAGTTTGGAATATGTTGCTATGTGTTTAAAGCAATTTCATGATGGTATCCTACCAAGATGTTATTAAACTGCTAATTCCTATATTCGAAAATACTATTTATCTGTTGCAACAATGTCAACATCATGTATTGTTAACGAGTACATTTCAAATACATTAAATACATGAAAGTTTCATAATGCATGTTGTGCCAAGTTTTTCTACAGGTGCTTATTATTGTCTGCACAGAGGTCAATGCACTTGCATCTGGCAGCTCACCACTAATATCGAATATCGGTTGGTCATGGCTGCCCAAATTCAAAGAACACCTGCCTATCGTGCCAATACACGTTATTCCGGCACCATATTTACAGCTACATTTATGTCGACGAGCAGGTGGGCCTCGTCGTCATGGAACCCAGCCAGAAAATATATGGATTTCATGCAGAAAACTTTGGAAAAACGATGCAATCAAGCCATCAGAATGTGACATTAACTGTCATGCACTTTGCATATCCTGGCAACAAAATCGAACCACTTGCATTTACTCGAGGCATTTACTGACAAAAACATGTTGAACAAATCCAATAAATGTGATGGGCATTCAGAAAAAAATTGAGTCGACCATGACGTCAATGTGGAACTGCTATTATTTTTTCCAATAAACAAATATGGTATTCTTACAAAATACAAAATACACAAGAATGACACCTGTCCTAGCTGTCACAATCGATCCGTTTTGCACTTTTTGTATTTTTGTTTATTTGTGTCTGGCAACCTAACCTAAAAACGTAATTTCTTTATTTGGCTGCCTAACCGCTAGACGATAACTACCCGTCTACGAGCACTTAAGAGAAGCCCACTTTGCCATTGCTGATATGACGTGGTAGGGTTAATTTCGAAGTACAAGCAAAAGTTATTTATTAAACGGGTTTTTGTTTACTGCGTCAATGACATAATGACAATTTTTTATTAAAAAAAAATTAGTGACTTCTCTATAGTTTTCCGACCTGTTCATGTTCTGATAAATTTTAAATTTTTGGTAAATATTAGCTAAGTAATCTCATGACCACTTTGTGAAGAACGTCTTTTAAGTATGATTACATGTCGACCATGATGATTACAGCATTTTGCACAACGAAATTCCCAGTGTTTTTAATATTTTCCGGAAATATTTTTTTCAGTTTTCAACAATAAAAAAATGTTTTAATGATTAAATTGGATGGGAGCATTGGGAGCATTTATTGACAAGCAAATTGATGGGGAGGGGCGGAAGAGAGGCGGACATTTTTAAAATGAAAATTGAATATTGGAAAAGGTGATATGTATTTATTGTTAGACCAAAGCACTGTGTGCTGATTTTCAGAATTATGATGAACATACACAAGAAAAAGTTGTGATGCAGACAAATCCCAGGTTACCATTCAAATTTCCTGAGTTTTTTATGCTTTTTCAAGATTATGCAGAATTTGTTAACATATTCTTCCACTTTCCATCGCAAATTAATTTAATTTACTTAAAAAACATTTAATTGTCACGAATTTTTCTGTTTGATATTTACATGCAAGTTAAGAAAACTAAAGTGCATTTATTTTCTGAATGCCAATAACTTAATTTCTAAACTACATGTATTTTCAACAATTTTTGACTTGTGCATTCCAGGACGGTCTAAAGCTGACATTTTCTAGGCCATTAACAGGATTCCCCCAGAAATTCAATTTTCAACTTCCCTGACTTCTCCCTAACTATTACAGGTTCTAATTTTTTCCCCTCATAATTACAACTTCAAAAATACGACATTAGCCAAAGTAATAAGTACTACATTTATTTTAAATGTTCGTAAACATACGATGAACACAAATTTCAACACGGAAACGGTAATAAAGCATACATTTCAATAAAAAAATTCAAATTTTAGATTTGTGTTTTTCAAATTGATAAAATTCATTATTGATATCTTCCACAGAATTGCTTGCTTCAATTGGTAAATTGAGTTTCTCGACTTCTGTGTTCAGAGATTTGATAAAATTCCTTGACTTTTTTTAAAAAATAAATCAATTTTTCCTGACTTTTCCATGCCTTTCAAATTCCTTGACTTTTCCAGGTTTTCCAGATCTGGAGAGGAACCCTGATGAAGCATCCAAAATCGCTCATGTTCAAAAAATATAAATTAATATCACATCCAACACACCATTTAAGGTTTCCTCAAACAATTTTGACTTTTCAGTAAAAACGCATCATTCCCCACACAGACTAATTGCGGTTTCAATAATTCCGAACAGCGCCCTCTGGCGCCAGAGGCCTTACCACGACAAGTGATATGCAAACGTTGGGGACTCCCCCCAGTTCGGCCCCAGGGTGGCAACCACCCCACTCCAGCCACAGAAAAATATAACGAGGGATTAGCGGATTTGGCAAATTCCAAACAAAACAGATACGATTACTTAACGGACTGCGGCAGCATATCATTTTCGCGACGTATGGAGTGAGCTGCGTTAATCCTCACCCATGGTGGGTCAGGGGTCAACTTCACCCCCTCCCTGCCCATTCTCGTTGAGGATCAAATTCAAATGAGTCAAAAATATGGAGGGTATCATAAAGGCCGGCTTAGGACCATGTGCCCAAGTTGACCCCCTAGCGGCTGAGGTCAACTCTAGCTGGTGGTCAGAAATAACTAAAAAAGATTGGGAATATTCCCCCTGTCCAACTGGACCGTCCATATGGCTTTCGAAAATGCTAATTGCTAAACATTTCAAGCTGCCTCGCAGCATAATAAATATACTTGTCCAATAAGTTTATTCTTAAAATGATAATGATGTTTATCTGAGCAGTGTTTGCGCTAGCATGTTTGAAATCAATCATGGCAAGAAAACCTGGGTGGGTTAAAGTAGATATAGACTATGTGAATTATGATTGACAATCCCTAATTAAATCCGCATTATATGCACTATATCCATGCATGCATGCATCAACACTACACATTTCAGAATTCATTAAAATTGTATATTGTATATGTGATTGTATTAATTGTATATGTAATGTAATTCCATGGCCATAAATGCCCATGTACATGTATGGTCATAGATGGCATAAATAAGCCCAGTTATGGCCATGTGCAACTTTTGCACTGTTGGTTCCCAGACATGTCCTTGTCTTTTTTTCAAATTTTCATGACAAGTCAAGGTTTTCCTGGTTTGGAGAACAATGAAATGTGTCCGTACTGTGTACAGAAATGTCTAATTTGATACTGCTTTTTCTGATATTCCCCCTAAAGGCAGGCAATCACTGACTACACCGCTGTAATGACTGGTTGCTTGCTTACAGGGGGCAACGTTTCAGTCAGTTTCCAAGATTATGAACTCAGCTGCATCATTATCAGAGAGCTTCTGATATACTACAGAACATGCCCCGCAGCAAACTGGCACCTGTCCTATCCAATTTATCCTGTTCAGGTGTTTGTCCTCTTTTCTTTGAACTTATCCCAACCAAACTTCATCTATAATAACCTAACCTATTCTATCCTGTACTAACCTGAACTACCTAAACTATACTTTCTGATTCAGCTGCCCCTTAAAAAAACCGTCAGGCAATCACTGCCAGCATACGATCAGTCAAAAGCCCACCACTTCAATGTAAATGCAGGGCATATTCCGAAGTACTGTTAAAAATTTGCTCCGTGGCCAATTCTAGTCCCTTCTCAACCTAAACTTGGTTTCCACGGGGTGATTCCTTCCTCATTTGCAAGATCTAAGAGCTTGTACAGGGGCAGTCCATAAAGTCCTCCAATAATGGATTTCTGGTCAATTTTGACGTCACAGCGTACCCATCACCGCCAATAATCGTATGGATTTGCTGCAGGTCTTTTTCTGCAGTTGAACAAAGGGAGTGGTGTAAAAAGGGAAGGTGGGAAATCCCCTATCGGAGCACTTTGCAGCTGTAATTTAAGAGGAATATTTGCCATCCCCAGCGTTTTTGACAGCTTTTCAAAAAAGCCCTAACATCTGAATCATATCATGCGGAGGCACGGCGACGAGGGGGTGGTGAAACTCATTGAAAACGCTTGCAGATAGAAAAAGGTAAAGTTGGTCTCCAAATAGATTTATTGACGGAAACTGCAATCAATAGTGGGTTTGTTATCCAATAAATGCCACTCAACGCCAACAAAACGGGAATTAATTTCGCCCAAACTTCGGAGCTGCGAGGCTGGAAGGTCACGGGGTCACCGATGACGTCGTCATCCGCACCCTGGGTTCACTCAACGCCATGGACGCCATATAATGTTGAAAGTGGAGTACTCCACACCAGAGAGCTCTGCAAGCTCCACGGAATGCCAGCGCCATCTAGGATGCATTCCGCACATCTGGTCACAGAAACTGGTCACTGCGTCACAAATGATTTGTGAGCACCATGTACATGATCATATGAGTGACCACTAACTTGAAGATATGAACTTTGAAAGGGACTAAATGCAAAAAAAAAATATGTCAAAAATAGGCCATGTTTCATGAATTAAATATGTTGCATTTATTCGGCATTTAAATCCTATTGAATTTCAAGTCATCAATGTAGTAGGTTTACGAGAAAAAGAACACTGTAGAAAGATATATTTTCTTTTTAAAACCCTCTAAAAACCCCATTTGGACCTCCTAAAATTTAGAGCATTAAGGGTGAGGTAGGTTGATGCACTACGGTATCTTCCCTGCTCCGAACGTGAATCAAAATATTCACATTCCAACCACAACAGTCTTTCGGACAAGATCACGAATGACATGTCCTAGATCGGAATTTATCCTCCTAGGTGGAAAAGTTGAATATGACCATAAGGTGTTACATAATACCACATATGGCCATGTACGTTACATAAGGCCACGTAGGGTCACTATAGATTATGGCCATTTATGGGAAATGTGATATAAAAATTTAACTTCCTAATGCCGTTTTGGTCTTAACAATTTCAATTTATTTGGCCTTTTATAACTTATTTAAACTTAAAAATTCACCTCTAAATGGAAAAATCATCACAAACTGGTAAAATCAAAGCATAAATGGTCATATATAAGTACATGTACATGTACGTAGGGACATATATTGAATCATATGAGTGCAAGGAGATATATGGCCATATACAGTATATGCCATTACGGATTTCAACCTACCCTAACCTAATCATCGTGCATATGGCAGCAGGCAGGGAAAGTACTGGAGTATCGCCGATTTTCTTACTCCAGCATCTCTAAAGCAACCCTAAGATGTCCTTACAAATGAATGCTATATAACACTCAAATATAGTACCGGTATTTCGATTATTTTATCCTACTCCTTCAAACAATTATTGCATCGAGTTAATGATTCCAGCAACTAGTCAATAAAACGCTTTACAAGCCACGACCTAAAAAACACCACAACAATATGTCATTTCAATCGTTTCCAATTTCTGAAATAAGGCACTAAATGAAAGCAAATGTTGCTTTCATTGATTTTCCTGCGATAATGAAAGTGTTTGGAATGCCCAAGATAGTATCCAACTGACCGATTTAGTGGCAGCAAACGGGAAACAATCCAAAATGATGGGGTGAAACTAATTGGGAAAAGGCGAGAACGAATTCACCAGCGTTATGATTCCATAATCCCAACTCTTATCGACTCAAACATGGCAGTAATTGCTACTAACGACTACGGCGCGCCAACACCGGGACTCGCACTTGCACAAACAGCGCCCCCATGGTCAGACGAAAGGTGCCAAGGACCATAACCCTCACCAAATTACGAGGTAATGTTCATTATCGGACAGATAAAAGCGCGGTTAAGGGCATTATGTGCTCAGAGTCAATTGAAAAACAATGGACGCAAACATACACGATGCACTTGTTATTAGGTAGTAACAACCATGATAGTAATTCTCACTGAAAAGGCATGCAATGACGCACGCTCTGTCATGTCAGAAGGCATGTCAATTTTTGACATTGACATCAACTGGCGTTGCAACATTCGTTTGAAACCGATTTTTTTCTAAGAATGTCAATGTTGAGCTACCATTACAAGCCCTCGTGAAACTATTTCACAAGCAGCAAAAAATCATTTTTAAGCTTAAAATACACTGCGTGTACCTCCAACATTACTTTAAAGTCTGCTCAAAAGCGCAATTAAGTATGGCAAAAGAGATTATGACAATGTATCAAGTCAGTCTAAACGTATATTGCAACCTAGTGACATGATTGGACTTGTACTTGAGTTGGGGCGCTTCACTGCATGCATCTAAGTTAGTTTTACCACAAAAACTGGAAACAGGAAGTCACGTGCTCGTCTGAATTGAGACTGTGGGTTAGATGCGACTAAAGACAAAGAACACCAGTGAAGATTCTCAAATCGTTTACACAAGTCAAGATATGACAAACAGGTTTACATGTATAAAGCATAAATCAACCTACAAGTAGTGTAAACTGAGGTATACCGTATGCTCCAAATGTGCATAAAACATGGATTTTCCAACCTTACTAAAAATGTTACTGCTTTCTTGTGTGTTAGATTAGAGGCGAGCATAGAGGTGACTTGATTCAAAGAACCCCCGTGCAGATTCTCAAATCCAACACACAAGTCAAGGTGCAGTGTATACTATTTCAAACAAGTTTACACGAAAGACAATGAGCTTGAGATAAATTGCGGTATAATGTACATCTTCAAATATGCTCAAAATAAGTCTCTCTCCAATTCTTGTTGATCAATTTTATGCTTTTCGTTTGTTAGCTTGTAGAGGGCTTGTGTTTATCCAAATCTTTCCTAATCAAACATACTGTATACTATTCTAACCTAAAAATACAACTATTTTCATTGGTCTGAATTTGAAAGCAGGCCAGTAGGAGAAAGTCACTTTCACATTGTGCCTATGCCAAAGGAACGAAGAGCAGGGAAAATACCGTAGTACAGCCTAAGTTTCCTATATAAAGTGGCTTCAAGAATAATGCAATCATGTCGCAGGAAAAACTTTGCTTTCAATGGCAATAACGTCATAAAACGGACTTTTGTTTTCAACGAATGTCATTAGCGACAGTTTCTGCACCGTTGGTTTACTCTTTCCTCCATGGTGACCATTTCAAGCAATTGTCAGATCAATAACAAAAGCAGCAAGCGGCGCGACGCGAGATAAGTCGAATTGAAAGCGAGGGAATTTAATATCGCCACAAGTCGAGCACCAAATTGCAGCAGTATTAATAATAATTGGAGATGTATGCCAAAAGTGATCTCCAGATGCTTACCAGATGGAGTAAACATGCCTCAATTGCACTTTAGCAACTAGGCTCTTCCTATGGAGTTCGAATAAAGCGAGCAATTATGTTTCGAAAACAAACCCAGACAACACACTGCAAGAAAGGCTTAGTCGTGTATTTGTTTTATGGCAATTCATCACGCTCCAACACATGCGAAGGAAAACGTAAACATGTTACAGACGTTATTCAAAAAGTGCGACATGACGTTTCCAAAAACAATGCTCCTTTGATAAAAGTTTCATGAATCGCGAAGCAAAAACTGGTGGTCAACTGATATTCAATGATGAATGAAGACCATGACGATGTATTCGTAACTAAACAGCAATCCATTTCTGATAGAAACAGAACTGCACTTCAGAATATGCCCTGCAACACCGGCAAAGACGCCATGAAAAAGAGGGCTTCTCCTAACAGCTTGCAGACTGAAAGTGATTGCCTGGTGGATAGGCAGCTTATACATAAATACTTATAAACTAACACCCTTTTAATTTCCAGGGTTCAAACAACTGTCTCGAGCTCACTCCAAGGTGGACACCACCAAAACCTTATGAAACGCTGCACTTTAGCATTTCGTGACACTTACATCCTTTTGAATCGCAGTATTTTCACTACTGTCTCTGAGTTTTCTATTTTTTTCTATACATGTGTGGTGGACTTATGAAATGTTGCACTGTTGCGTTTTGTGCCACTGACACCCTTTTAAATTCCAGTGTTTCAACTACTGCCTCGAACTTGCCTAAACCATCTCCATGATGGTCCATCATTGATGGACACCACCCCGTATGACATCTTAAAATGTATGGCACTTACACTCTTTTGAGTTTCAAATGTCCACACCACTATCTCGAACCTATCTAAACCTTCGCCATGGTGGACACCACCCCTTATAAAATAATGCACTTTTGCATTTAAGTGGCACTTACACCCTTTTGAATTCAAGTGTTTTTAACGTCTTAAACATATCTAAACCTTCTCCATGATGGACACGTCCACCCCTTATGAAATAATTCACTTTTGCATTTTAGTGGCACTTACACTCTTTTGAATTGAAGTGTTTCAACCTGTATCCAACTTATCTAAACCTCCTCAATGGTGGTCACCACCCCCTTATGAAGTGTTGCACTTTTGTATTTTTGGTGACACTTACACCCTTTTGAATTAAAGTGTTGCAACAGTCTCAAACGCAACCTACAGTATCTAAACCTTCTCCATGGTGGACTCCTTATGACATGAACCTCACAAGTGTTGCAGACCACTGCGAGAGGAAGGGATTCGTTGAGCCGAAGATGCGACATCATGGGCAGCGATGCTGATGGATGCATCCAGAATTCTAATTCCTTGATTTGTTGCCCTTAATGCGACAAGCCGCCATCTTGCGTTCTAATTGCGTGCTCTTAGCGAGTGACTGATGGCGGCCCTAATCCTGAGTGCATTTTCGTGTGTGCAGAAAAGCGCCCATGTCGAGAGCGCCGTTCCTCCGTCGCATCCGCACTGGCCATTCGTCAAGATGACCGCAGAAGCAGGCCAGCCATGCATTGCATAATTGATGACCGAACGCATCCGGAAACGCATCATTCCGCTGGCCGCTGGAGTGGAAGGAAGTAAAGCGTCCAAACAAGCCCCCAGGGGGCGGCTAATTAGCCGGCTGGAGACGGTTTGCCAAATCACTGGTAATCTCTCACATCCCATAAAGATTAGAAAAACCAGTCTTGAATGGCAACACGCCATCAGGACAGTCATGGGCTACTTGCATGCCACTGGAGCAGGTTCTGGCACTGACGGCAAAGCACGGAGTCTTACTTAGCGAGAGGGGATGTGAAAAGGATTTTACATAGGCAACTGCTGAAAAAGTAGTGTAGATTGCATTACTCACTGGGATGATCCCCGTCTATAAGTTTTATCCATTGCTTCCAGGTACATGTAGCTGTTAGATGACAGTGGTTTAGAGGTAACTAGCAACAAAGTGAAAGTGGACAACTTGCTACTGGAGTATAGTGTTGTGGTGAGGCTTTAGTGTCTAAAAAGTAAAATGGCGCCCGGACATGGGGGGAATTATCACTTATTGGTGTGCACCAATGCTTCAATGCAGAAATCAGAAGTCAACTAACATAGGATTGTAATGGTCATAAAGATAGCAATGCTCATCCAATCGCAACAGTGTCAGTAAATGAGGAATGTACATGTAAGCTTATGTGGAGCATTTCACCAGAATGTTTATAAGGAGCGAGCCTTCTGACTTGATTGATGTCATTCAAAAAACAATACACCATGAATGATCAATGAGATTACATGGCTTGCCTGCATTTTCTGTGCATACCTAGGGTACTGGGCCATGTATCCACCAGAATTGCAGTGATATGCATTCCAACATAACCAGGGCAAAAACGGTGCAATGGACGACCAGAATCAAATTACCAACACCATCTGATATTCTGATATGCTCTCTCAGCAAGTGCATGGAGTTGGTGCATAAACAGCAACCATCGAGAGTCGACATCTAGACTCCCTCCTCTAATCAATTTCGCCTGAATTGATGGACACCCCAGTCTGGATACAATGTGTTAAAGTTTAAGTTAAACGAACCATATTACACATGTACAGTGTATTTGTTTCAGTTGTTCATGTATTCGGCTTATGGAATCACCCGGCTATTGTTATCGATACAGCCAGGTCCCAGCATGATCACATTAAGGGGTACCCACTGTTCTATGCATTATGCCCTGCAAAATTGCACAAAGAATACATACATTTCAACCCTACTTGTCTAGCATACAGGGATGACTCGTTTTATCAGTATTCTGTAGCAATGAATGTCCTAACGACTATTTACTTAGCTGCCAAACAGCTACCATCCCAGCAGCCGTTAGGAGAAGCCCACTTTCTCATAGCGTCTATGGCGGAGCAGGGCATAATGTAGACCAAATGAGTCAAGCATTCCAAATTTAGTGTAAACTAAGGCTGCTTGCTTAGTGCCACACATTTAACTCTCCAAAATTCTCAATTGCTTATCCGATTCTGAGGGGGCCGTTTTTCCAATGTTGTTTTCCAATCATATCGTGCAGCCCCGGGCCCAAAAACTGGACAATGGTCAGTCGAGGACCGCGCCATCTGGGAGCGGCACGATATTAAAGCCCATAATGGTCCTTCCCAATCCAATTGCAGTGGTCCCCAGAGCGATGAAAAATCTGATTTAATCAACTTTTCAGAATGGAGGGGTTGGCTGACCATGGCTGACCATGGGTCAACAAGGATGTGCAATGGGGTTTTTGGGGCTGCCCAGGCTCCCAGATTAGGGTTGCTTCAGGCTGATGCAAGTAACTGCAAACATGGCGCCTGCAGGCTTAGGACAAAATCCACGATGACCACTGCAGTCCGCTGGTCTAGCAAACTTGTGAGTTGGACTGGTTGGAGGGGAGGCTGGCCGATTTTATTGAGTCGAATTCAATTCCGCTGCGGATTTATTGACCGCCATTAAGTTGGAGGTGGTGCCCTGATTTCCCTCATCAAAGGCTCATTTGGGCGGAAGCGGAAGAAGGGCCGAATTAATTGTTTCCAAAAGATTAAATTAAGGGAGCATTTCGGACAACAAACGTTGCCATCGATTCTTCTCACACGTTCACCACGATCCTCCCATCTCATGTCCACTTTGAGTGGATGCATCTTAAGACTATACCTACAGACCTGCCACCTGGACGAAGTTGCCTACCAAATGCACGAGACTATAGTAGAACTACGAAGAGATGGAACTGGGCTGAAAGCGCCGACCAATAGAATCCAATCGCTAGTTTGCGATTAAGTCCAGTATATCGCATACAGCGCTACTGGTGAGAGGAAGGAGCTCAACAAAAAAAAAAACATTGGAGGCGCTTCAGCTCGAGGCGTCAGCCATTTTCCTTTCGACAACTAAAAACCAGGAATCCCTAATCGATAAGCGACACCTATCTGATTGGCTGTCCTTCAGTTCCATCAGTTCGTATTTCTACTATAGCCTACAATTTATTTTAATGAAAATGCTTCGAAATCAGAAACTAAATTAAAAGTATGGAAGTTATAGGTCATGTAACATCTGACTCTGATGTCCACATGGCGTTTGGGCCTTGATGTCATGATATTTGACTTCCTAACTTTTAATCCGCTAAAGTTAGATGTCTATTTTCAACTGACCATTCCAACATTCCAAACTGATAGTTGTAGAGAAGGGTGAGATTAGTCTAAAAACGGTGAATTGGGACAAACCCAATATTTCAAATTACGATTCTGCTTCATCATCATAACACATAATAGGCAACATTAGAAGTACACGCGAGCATTTTTTTGACATTTCGTTATATGCTCTCCACTTTGTCTGCCATATTTTCTTGAAAAATACTCTTACAATGCCACCAATGCATAATAAAAGTAGTGGCAGGCCGTATGGGCCCTATTTTATACTGGACGTGTCATGAGAGAAGGATGAAATATAAAAGTGGCAAATATGTGGTGATTGTGGTGTGGGGGTTTAGGGCGCAATACCTCAAAGACAATGGCGCCCTAACATAGGCAGAGAAGCAGCAATAGAGGGTTCGATGGTGGTGTGTGTTTTGTGGTGGCACAATGTCTGAAAGACAAAATGGTGCCCAAACAGTAGTACAAGTTGCCCAACGATATAGAAGAACATGCAAGAAAAATAAGAAGATTACAGAGAAGAACACGACGTTGTGTGATAAACAACAATATACATGTGTGTAAAAATGATGGTACTTGTCCATTAAATGAAGTTACGGAACTACCTGTTATGTTAGGGTAGGTTAGGTTAGGTTTTTTGAGCGTTTATACCTACCCTAACCTTACCTAACC
>JAQFYZ010002522.1:0-16696 GCA_034695085.1 Cylindroiulus punctatus | reverse complement strand
TCCATAGCACGTGGACGAAACGCGTCGTGGATAATTCGTGCTAATTAACGACTGTGATGAAAGGAATTGATGGAATTAATAGTTTAAGATGCATGAGTGTACATGTCCACTGAAGGCAGGCCAAGCAGCAAATTGACAAATGCCAGCTATCGACACTGCCCTGACACTAGCATTTGCCAGTTGATGCTAAATTCATACTTCCTTATGTGCTGCCACACACTGATCTATAGTCGTCCCAAATATCGAGCGGAAAAAATGGCGTCGTTTAGACCAATAGGATGCAATTTCCTGTTTGCGATTCATTTATCCCGGTCGCCGCAAACAGCGTCACTGAGCGGAGGCTCATGAGATGTAGGAGCTTAAGCTGGTGCCCACTGCTAGAAAGTGCTTTAGCCAATAAAAAGTCAGCCCTGCAGTGGCCGGCCCAGGGTCGCACATGAGGCTTATTGGCTCGTTCGTGAGCCCCCTGTAGGACTCCGATCACCGAGAAGGACCGGCCAGGGTTGCACGTGCGGGTTGATTGGCTCGTTCGTGGCCCCCGAACGTTCAAGGTGTATACGCTATTGGGAGTGTGCAGCGAAAAGGTCGCCATCTAGTGGCAGTCGAGTAAGCTCCCACGAAAGTAAGATACTTTCATCAAATAACATGGCGAAGTTCGATAAACTCAGGCTCGTGGCCCAAAAATAAATACGGAATGCTTTAAATACCAACAAAGAGTATTATTGGGTACCACAGAGTTAGTCAAAACCGTTAAAATAATAATTGGCCTGCATTTGCGAGCTTATTTGGGGAAAATGAAAAACTTCCCATTGCATGTGAGGCTTTTATCCTACTCTCGCGGCCATGATAGTGGCTGACTGCAGCGCCACCAGTGGCGTTGCAAACTCCTAATGGTTCCGGGTACCGAGCTCATGCATGCTTCGCTTGCTCATGCAAGTATCGTTCTGGAAGCCATTTTTCTTTCTCCGACTACTGTTGGTTCTGAATAGCCAGGACGAATGTATCGATAAGCCAATTCTCTGTAATTGGCTGTCAAAATTTCCGCTCGTTATTTGGGACGACTATAGCATTTGCATGTTTGCAGACTGGCCGCATGTAAAGAGATCTATAGTCAGTTCAAATACAGAATGGACTGGTGAATTCAAATCGACCAATAGAATTAAAAAGAATGTTTGCAATTAATCTGACCAGATGCCAGCCTCGTGACATTCTTGCATTTATGCATGACAAGCATGCCATTCATGCTTCACACGCCCATCCGGCACAGGGAATGTGACTGGAAAACTAGATCTATAAGCTAAATCGCTCTAAATGGTTGGAGCCCAGTACATTCTTTCCTTGAACGGACTATAGCTTTTTCCAAATGACAGACTGGCAGGTGGTGCCATGGCATTGAGCATGCGCGAGCCACGCAAAAATTCTAAATTCGCACGCGTTCAACTGCTGCAAATTCGATTTTGGATTTTCGCCATCTTTTTGATCGTTTTCATAAATAAACGGCCCAATTTATGACTCTAAAACCGCAAAGATCCTCGACGGACGTCTTATTCTGCGAGGCACCCAAGTAGCACAAAACGCCCAGAAGACGTCACTTTTTAAGGGTCCAACTGACGTCATTGTTTTACATAAAATGACCAAAAAAAACATGTCCAAAGGCGACAGCAAGGTGACGTCAATTTTAAGCTAAAAAGTGACGTCCCAAATCTCCAAAAATTGACGTCAATTTCAAGCTAAAAAGTGACGTCATTTTTTCACTCAAAATGACCTAAAAAACATGTCCAAAAGCGACAGCAAGGTGACGTCAATTTTAAGCTAAAAAATTACGTCCCTAATCGCGAAAAATTGACGTCATTTTTTCACTGAAAATGACCTAAAAAATTGAAAATTACATCACTTTCAGAATAAAAATGACGTAAAATTCATAATAAAAATGACATACCTTATCTCGAAAAAGTGACGTCATTTCTTAGCATAAAATGACGTCCAGTGTTAATCATCCTTTTTGATCCTTAGGTGACATACATTATACAATATGGTTAAAGGCTTGAAAGTACCTATTATATTTTCTAAATCTTAATTTCATTAAATTGGACACATATAATGAGTGTCTGTGGGCACAAATAACTAATTATGCACATTTTTGCATTATTTATTTAACTTGTGAAAATAATTCATGCAAATACAGCATACAGTATTTTGCCCTCCAAAACAATGGACAAGACTTTATCTTCTGTCAACTAATCCTTGATTCGATCTACATCAAGCACAGTGCGGAGATGCTTGCGATTAGCATTGACCTATAAATGACGTCAGTTTCAGACGTGTTTATAAACACGTCCATGGAGTGACATAAATTGACGTCATTTTCTGCTTTGTTTGTGAACACGTCCATTGGGTGACCTAAAAATGACGTCATTTTCAGACGTGTTTCTAAACACGTCCATGGGATTACCAAATAATTACGTCACTTTTGGACGTTTTTCGAAACACATCATATTTTTAATAAAAGTGACCAAGAAAAGACGTCATTTTCCGACGTTATGACTTAAGGAAAAAATGACCAAAAAAGGACGTCGGAAGACGTTATTTTTTGGTAGGTGTGCTACTAGGGACAGTAGCGTAACTACGAATCTGTTCTGAAGGGGAGGGGGTGATCTGACGACATAACTATTCTATGTTTGTTCTTCATTCTTATTCTATTTTGCTATATTTTGTTCTTTTTTCCATTTGAAATATGATTTTGGTGTTTAAGCTCTGTGGTAGATCCAACACCCAGATCCCCCCTCATAGTTACGCGATTGCATGCTGCGAAGTAAGACTTGAACTTTAATCGAAAGAGACGAAACAATCCATTTTTATCCATGGTGGGATAGACAAGCAAACTTTCGAGTCTAACAATTGCAAGATAGGTGTCTGCCTTAAACAAAAATGACTGTACAGTTCCCTAGAAGACATGCATCCTTGCAGGAATCTTTGAAGCTCTTGAGGGATGGAATTCGTGGTCGTTTCATTTTTGTACTTAAGAGGTAATGTTTCTTTAATTACAGAACAGTGCTTTATCAGCCCTTCCGTATTTAGGAATGTGGATATTCGGACTGGCTGCAAGCTATGTCGCTGATCATGTGCGAGCTAATGGAACGATGTCTACCACAACTGTACGAAGAATCGCAAAC
The DNA here is from genome assembly GCA_034695085.1 of Cylindroiulus punctatus. Lineage (NCBI taxonomy): Eukaryota > Metazoa > Arthropoda > Diplopoda > Julida > Julidae > Cylindroiulus > Cylindroiulus punctatus. The sequence continues at coordinate 13,523 of JAQFYZ010002522.1, read as the reverse complement.
CTTATTGGTAAGTTGGACCGCAGAGTTTGCTGAAACACTTAGTCGTATGTAGTTGTAATCTACTGTACGTGTAATTTAATGTACCACAAATACAACATACAACTCAGATTGAGTGGCCACTTAATTTGGGAAACCCATCACTTTCTCTGAATTGATGTGTCGATTTGGATAACGAACAGCCAAATAGCGTGAAAAGTGCGGGTTCAATTTACAATCTGTTAAAACCTGCACAGTCAGGAAATTTGGGTGGTTGTGAAATACGTTTGGGGATTTCTCTTTTTTGTATGCAAGTGCAGGACTGCTAATTTTAGACTAGTGGTGTATTTAACTTTTTACAGAATTATGGACCAAAATTCAGTTCTTTTGGTCTTATTTTTGTAAAAAAAAAAATTCACCTGCACATCTAAACCAACCAATCATTTGTTGCCCTGTTTTAAAAAAAATATTTTACTTACACTTGTTAATGTTGATTTCGATTTTCAAGCAAAAATTGCTTTCGACGCGATGACTTCAGGGCTATGTTATTGGTATTTCTGAAATTGGTTTTCGAGAACATACGTCTAAAATGCAATGTATGCCTAAGTTGATTCTGGTGTTTTTTTAATGCTCGCCTTTGGCGTTCCTGCGTTAAATATTTGAAAAAGTCCGTTAGTCGTCGACATATAGTTTTTAACATTTCCCCTTGAAATGTTTCATAATTACCTCTCCAGAACAGGGTGTCTACTGGGTTGGAAATATAATGGATGAATTTTTTGATAACAGGAATTTTTAAATTCATATTCATTATGCACAGTGCTGAAAATTGTGCTGAATTATGCATAGATTTGATACCTTTTCCTGCATTATATAATATGCAGAAAAAGCTATCAAATCTATGCACAAAGCTTTATGCAAAATTAATTCTACATATTTTTTTTTTGAGGAATTTGCCATTTTATGCACAAATTTCTGCCTATGCCCTGAAAATAACTAGATAAAAAGTAAACGTTCATGAAAGAAATAATCATTTATTCATAAAATGTCTTATGACGAAAGAATTTACAAACCAAAATGCCATATAAAAAATAGCCTGCATGAAATCAAATGGTCATCAGCACATCACATATGACACAATGTTTTAGCCAATTTTATCAATGGCAAAGACAACAAATGCAGATACAGTAACAGAAACGATGTAGATGTTAACTTATCTGGCTCCTTATAATCCAGAATGTTAGTATAAAATCTTTGACATCTTTAATCTTAGCAACTTCATATCATTTTTCCTCTGTTTCGTTTTCTTTTTTTAATTTTGCCTACAGCGTTCTCGGAGGATGAATCAAGTACACTGTACGAGTGTTACATTACATTAGTTAAATGCAGTGCTGTCAAAAAAATCGAGCCTAAATTGTTTTCTAGAATGCACCAATCTCATTTTATTGAGCACTAAAATACACAACATTTGGTTTTAGTCCAAAAATGTCACCCATCGACCACAGCATGTATCTGCTCCCAACGTGCTCCTGTCTTGGCCTGCTGACTTTCTATCTATTAACTTCTTGTTTCCCATCATTCCTGGACTTGTTATTTTTTTGAATTTTTCGAATATTACAATTACTAACAAGCATCGGTTAGTTCCAAATTGAAATTCACTCACATCTGCAATGTTTTTGTAGGTTCACTCGGACCTGCCACAGCTCTGATAGCTATAACTGTGATTGGTTGTAACCACACTTGGAACCTGGCGTTCTTGATCATGGCCGTGACTGCCAATGGAGCAGTTTATGCAGGCTTTCAGGTCAACCATATCGACATCGCTCCGCGATTTGCTGGTAAATTATTTAGTAGTTTTTTATTATCTTTTCTTTTTCAAAATTTTCTGCATTTTGTCCTTCGATGGAGATTCCTTAGGTCAATCATAGATCTAAAAGTCGCAATCTATAATCCTAGCTTTATGTTACAATTCTTACAAGTTGATTTGCCTGGCCCTGTGCAAGCTTAAATACAAAAATATGGCTCTCCTATGATATAAATTGTTCGTTTTAGGAACGCTTCTTGGGATTACTAATAGTGTGGCCACAATACCTGGCATTGCTGCACCATACGTTGTGGGTGTCCTGACTCAAAATCAGGTAAGCTTTCTAACGTGTTAAGGAATACTTGTAACTGTCTTGAACGTTTCAGTGTATTTACATGTATGGTTGCCAATATGAACTCGGGCACCATTTTGCCTTTTAGGCACTGTGCCCCCCAAATACACACACACACACGCCAATATGAACTGCATAATTTCATGGATTATGCGACATGTTAAGTTGATATTTCACATTTGTTATTATTAGTGCGTTCCATTTCATTTTCAGTTAATTTTACAGCAATCAAAGGGAAATTAAAAAAATTCAATTTCGTTTTTGAAATGCAATCGTGTTTATGTAAGACGTGATTCTGTGTTTTACTTTCTTGGTTGTTGTACAAATGGAAAAAGATTCGAAAATGGAATCAATTTTTCCATTATTCACCAGCGCACGCTGGGTGCTGCGCGTGCAGCAGTGCGATTTAAAAGACATATAGGTTGTCTTGCATATCCCATAGTCATGGCACTGTTGCTCGGTTGGCTAAAGCTCATGTCTGGCAAGCTAGAGATTCTGAGTTCGAAGCTCAACCATCCCTAGCTTTTTTTTTCTTATAAAAAATTTTAAAATAATTTCCACTACGTCATCACTGTTGTTTTATCTGTTTTATCCTTTTCAGCAAACCTTACATCAGTGGTACATCGTATTTTACATCACCGCAGCTATATACGTCATGGTAGCCATCGTTTTTACCACATGCAGTTCCGGAGAGGAGCAGTTTTGGTGCAAGTTAGTAGATGAGGACGAGGAACAGCTGAAGGACTCTGGTTCCGCTGGTTCGGATAAGGATGAGTGAGAGTATGCAAGCTAATACGGGTAATCTGAGCTGTGCGTTGTTAATGATCTCCAAAGGTAAGACATGTGCATGTAAACCATGCAAACGCTTTAATTATCTTCAAGCCGGTCCACCAGTATATGTGCCCTAATCAGTATGTTGTGTTTGTTCTTAGAAAATCTATGGTAGGTTTTTATCGTGTGACATAGTCAAGGATCATAAAGGTGTCACGGAAGGTATGATGCTTTTCAGCATCTGCGCCATTTCTGGTTACGATTGTGCATTTTTTTATAGTCGAAGAGGTGTCTTAGGAACTTAAAAAATGCAAAGTGGTTTGCATTTTCGTCTAAGGTGGTAGGTCGTCACTATCTCTTCGTGAAAGCGGAAACCAATTTTGCGTTTTATGATGTCGCTTGACATGTTGCCTATCCTCAACACGCCAACGACTTCCTCTAACAAAGGACCAAATGGAAATCGGGTAAATGCTATTTTGGCAAGACATGAAATACTTTTTCGAAGAAATCATTAAAGTTGTTAGCGCGTTCAGTCGTGCTGGCGATACGTCCACACGTCAGAAGACGCCTCAAAACGTCAAATTAACTTGGTTTCTGCTCTCATGGAGAGATGGTGACAATCTGCCTTATGGAAAACTGTTCTTTTAGTAACTGTTACAAAATTTGATGTGCAAGGCATGTCACTTGGTCTACTCAACATCAGTTGCATGCACTTGCTGGCGAGTTTGTTTTATGTTACTCATTTGAGACAGTTTCATGAAATGCATCTATCATTTAGGCATATTTTACATCGGCTATCTCCATTGTGATGGAAAGCGAAATCACAAGTAACTTTAACGCAAATATTTTGGTCAGTCATTAGCCGCATGATGCCATCAGGTGAATAGAAAGGAATAGAAGGATTCTTCCTGCTCTTGATTATAGACGTTGATACACTGAAAACCGTAAAGGTACAAATGTACCCAAGGGAATGAAATGATTTAAATATACCCCTAGGAACACATGTCAAGGGTACACGTGCAATCAACATACATGTATGTACCGATAGGGTGTGTATATAGTTTCAAAACATTTGTACCCTCAAGGTTCAACATTTGTACTTTTTCCGTTTAGAGTGTGTTGTTGACGACAACTTCACTGCGTCAACGTCAATTAAAATAATGACAATTTTCTATAAAATATCCCTTCAGGAAGGACATAACCTCAGCTTTTGTGTATTTGGCATGTGTAGGCCTATACCAGTCACAATGTTTTAGCCTTTTAGCATAGTTTCAGAGTAGGATTTACGCGAATTTTAAAGTACATATAATGAAGGAAAATCAATCTTCGGAGCAGTGACCGGCATATTGAACAGGTAGAAATCTTTATTCACGGTCAAATATCTGCACAACGTTTCGGGAATTGAATCCCTTCTTCAGGTGCATGAGCTGAACATGTGAAAAATTTATTAATAACCATTAAAACAAGAGCGCGTGAGCACTAAGAGGAATGCGAAAGAATTTTTTAAACTAAACTGAGGGTACAGTTTCCCACTTGAAATTGTCCCAATTTCAAATGGGAAATTTCGCATTCCTCTTAGTGCTCACGCGCTCTTGTTTTAATGGTTATTAATCAATTTTTCACCTGTTCAGCTCATGCACCTGAAGAAGGGATTCAATTCCCGAAACGTTGTGCAGATTGTCACAAATATTTGACTGTGAATAAAGATTTCTACCTGTACATATAATGAAGATAATTTCTATAGTTTCTCAAAGTTGATTTCTTACACATTTTAATTTAAGATTCTTTACAAGCTTTTTACAGAAAGAGTTGGTTACCCTAAAATCGACCTAAAAATCTCGATATACTGACTGTACTGCTTGTGCGTCACCCTTGTGACGTTTGTGTTATTGTTTTGTATGGTTTTCTATTGATTTTCTATTGGCCAATGGTTCCAATGTATTGGTTTGATCAATGGTCATTGATTCAATTGTCATGACTCAATAGAGCCATGATTGTCATGATTCAATAGAGCTAATGATCATATTTGTGACAATCGAATTAACAATCCTATTGGCGACGATAGAGCCAATGATCCTATTGACGACGATAGAGCCAATGATCCTATTGGCGACATCAGAGCCAGTGATCCAATTGATAACAATGGAAAACAATGTTTCAAATAACCATAGAAAACAATAGATAACACAAAAAACATTTCGATAACTTTTGCTGTGTGTAACACACTGCTAACAGAATATTATGTCATGTTAAATTAAGCCTGTTTCCAGACTGTTGCATTTCCAGATGTTATTCAATTGAATAATCTCCGAAGTAAATGTTTTATGGCTCCCATGGGGCTTTGCTTGATAATTGTCTAAGTAATGTAGACTTGAAACGATTAGTCTTTGCTAATGCCGCTTGAATCGACCATGCACACGTCCATGTAGTGTACATGGGATTATACCTAAACGAGAGTATTTAAAGTTATTGAACTGTTGGGAATTCAGTACATTCCATTAATTTAACAAATTGTGTTTGGCATGACAATGCTATAAAACTAACATTCTAGGACACATTTTGCAAAATTCATCCACTTATTTCTTTGTAGACTGATTATAAAGAGTAGGTAATGATGCTCGATTAGAAATCCACAATTTACTGTCATTGACCGATCCTACACTATGTAAATGAAAAAGTCCAAAGAAATTCTTCCATTTGGAAGACACTGGTGCGTACCTTTTTCGCTAATTACCTTTTCTGGGAGGTTTACATTATTCCTTAAACGATTGCATGTTGCTGTAATTCAAAACTGTCATTTAAATAAAAAGTATTCATGCAAATCCAAAAATGATGTTCTTGTAAGCATCGCGGACATCCTTTGGATTCGTCGTCCTTTCTCTCTGCTTATAATATGGGAAGTATGGCCACTATTATGGCCAGTAAGAATAAGGAAATTGTTCAATGTGGAGTAGCATGTTGCCCATATTGCATAGTTTGTTTTCACTTCCCCTGCATATTTACAAAATAAAATTTGCACACCCGAAACCAAGATATGCAATGGTTAACATGTTATTCTACAATGACAATAATTTATGTGGCAGTTGATGTTTAAATAACAATAAACAATAAACAATGTTTAAATAATTAAACATTAATGGTACTTTTTTGAACTTTTTTGCTGAGTTGAACGATCTACTGTTTTGAAATGGACACAACTTTTCAACAATTTGTGATGTGAACATAAACACCTAATTTTTCAATGCTTTGCTTGCTATACGACACATTCTACGTGTGTTTTGGTCAGACGCTTACTAAAATGTTGAGGCAGCGCCAAATTTAGATTGTCTAATCACTTTAGCCTTACCCTGTAGTTAATGAAAAGAACTATAGGTACTTGTCCATTAACAGAATTAACATGTCAAATTTTATGCCAAAAATATGTTACAAAACTTTTCACATTATAGATATGGATATTGAACTTTTCAGGGGGTGCACACTTTAAGTTGTGTTATGACCAGTTTTGGGTAATTGATCTGTAAGCTGGCCAAGTTGTTAGCTTCCATGGCAGATGATTCAACGGAACAATTCCCGATGTTATGCAATACATGTTAGACGCAACACACAATAATAAAACTTGAATTTCTTGATTGCATTATAATTGCATTTCAATGCAGAAAGTGCCAGTTTTCTGCGGTAAAGTGTTATAGGATTGTATTGTATTTAACGCCACAAAAGTGCAATTATAAAGTGCCATTTAAAGTGCAATTCAGGATGGTACTTTAATTGTTGCTATTAATGGCAAAATAATTAAACATTAATGGTACTTTTTCGAACTTTTTTGCTGAGTTGAACGATCTACTGTTTTGAAATGGACACAACTTTTCAACAATTTGTGATGTGAACATAAACACCTAATTTTTCAATGCTTTGCTTGCTATACGACACATTCTACGTGTGTTTTGGTCAGACGCTTACTAAAATGTTGAGGCAGCGCCAAATTTAGATTGTCTAATCACTTCAGCCTTACCCTGTAGTTAATGAAAAGAACTATAGGTACTTGTCCATTAACAGAACTACCTGTTATGTTAGGTTTGGCTAGGTTTTTTTGCGCGTTTCTACCTACCCTAACCTTACCTAACCTTACCTAACCTAACCTAACCAAACCTAACATAATATACATGTAGTTCCGTTAATGAGCCAGAACCGAACTATATGTTTAGGGTAGCATTTAAACAATATATCAATTTATTTCATATAATTAACTGGAGGAAAAAGAACTTGGTGAGCCAATGGTACCCTTAAATGAATCTAATAACCTTTATCATTGTGGCTTGAGCAAAATACAAGTCCGGTATTGCACCAAATTTCAGTTGTGAGATCAATAAGGCAAGGAAAATGTAAACAAAAAACAGGCTCACATTAAAATACATACATGTATATATTATTGTGAATCATAAAATCAACATTTGAAATAAATTCAATATTGGATTGACAGGAGAAAGGAGTTTTACATTGTTTCAGCGGCAACGACAAGTGTGTGAATGAGATTACCACTGACACGGCAGTAATGACTAATCCCAGCAAAGGTCGTGACTAGAACAAGGGAATCTTAGGGGAATCCGGCTTGCATCGCATTGGTAGAAGCAGGGGCGTAACAATCTACCCCCGCAGCCCTGCAGTGATGGGGGCCCACGCCTGATCAGGGGCCCATAGAGGTCATGTAATATCTGCATGTCAAAAAATGTAAAAAAAATCGGATTTCTGACAATTTTCTGCAGAGAAACTGTCAAATGCCCCTTTTCCAAATGAATGGGAATGGGCACAACACCCAGGAGGATTGGGACATCTGGGCTCCCAAGTCACACAATTGAAATTCCAGTTCATTCTGGAATTTCTGGGATTAAAGGGCTTGGTCACATTATCATTGCCACCATTGGTCAGACTAATCACAGATACATGTTGTTGGGAAGGGTTTTCTTCACTCCACATTTGGATTTTCGTGAGTACAGTTTCAAATGTTAATCAAGTGTATATACTTACTTTTGTCATCACAATATCTGTACTTTTTGTCAATAATACAGAATTACTGACTCTCAATGATCAAGCCTATGCCTGATCAGGGGCCCATACAGTCAAAATTCCTTTGTTTTAATGGCAGTTTTTGGGTCAAAAAACTTTAAATATTTGTTCGTTCGAGGGGCTCCACCCCTTGGATCCCCGCTAATCCTACCTGAATGCCCACTATCGGTGGCTTGCAGGGGGGCCCACAAAAAATTTGTTACGCCACTGGGTAGAAGTGCTCGCAGCTTGTCAAGTCTCATGTATTCTCCAGGTCGGTAACAATATCCTGAAAGGTTGCTATTACACGTTTACAACTTTACTGATCAGCTGATAAACTTCAGTTTAAGGGGTTCCAGGACAACCCATGCTTATACATGGGCCCTATGGGATTTACACTTCGTTCCTGCATTCTTGGGATCTAATCAAGCTATCATGCAAATAAATGTTTTGTTTGATAGCTTACCTTGTAAACTTTATTTTATCAAAGTGTTCAAGCATTAAAAAAGCATTAAAAACTCATTTTTGATGCTTGAGCACCATGATAAAAAGCTTACAAGTGTTATGATTCACTTACCTGTGGGGACAATGTTACAAACAACTGACAGCACCCTGTATGAAGCATCAAGATTTCCACCTGGGGAGATGACGTGGCCCATGAGCCACGGATGACATCCTTTACGGGATAAGATGGTGGTCGCCGAAATATCAAAACGCATTCCCAGAACTAACAATTAAGTCATCCCCATATATGGGCATAACATAATTCATGGAAACGAGTCACCGCCGCCGACAACTATAGACTGCAGTCAAGCAAAGAGACAACGAAAGCAGTCGAGTCCAACTGCAGAATCAAGGGATCGTGCACACCCCTGACACTTGCACTGGATATACCGATGCATTTAAGGCTCATGAAAGGGGTTTAAAAAAGCGGTGTGACTTTGGGGACATCTCTGCACACCATACAAAAAACCATGAATACACGTTCGCTTTAATAAATACCTAAAAATGCTCAATTTCTTTTCTACTTTGTAGAATGTTTCGTCCACTTGGTGCATGTTTGCTTTTTAAAGTCACAAATTACGCCCTTCATTATCAAACAATTAAATAAAAATGAGGAAAATTCACGCTTACGTCATCAAAAAAAGCCATCGTTACCTTTTGCATCATTTGATGACGTAAGTACGAATTTTTCTCATTTTTATTTAATTGTTTGATAATAAAGAGCATAATTCGTGACGTTAAGGAGCAAACATGCACCAAGTGGACGAAACGTTCTACAAGGTAGGAAAGAAATTGGGCATTTTTATTTATTTAATAAAGCGAATGTGTGTTCATGATATTTTGTATGGTGTGACGGGGTGTTCCCAAAGTCACACTACTTTTCAAACGGCTTATCATGAGCCTTAACTTACCCCCTCATTTTCATGGGAGGTCACAAATCAAATTAAATCATGTCCCGGGTTTAGCTATCTTGGACAATTTGGATCTAACCAAAGACATCAGCTTCCCAATGGAAGTAAATGAAAAGAATGGGAGAACTATGCAAAAGTCACTCACCTTATCACATTTGTCAACATAAGTTAAACAGTAACCAATTGAACGATTTGAGAGCCAAAAATTGACCCGGACGTTAGGACCTGTGCAAGAGGTGGTTGATTTAGCCAACTTGGTGTATGGATTATATGGATGTGTACTAATCATAATGGTTTATTGGACAATCACCAAAATTATACAATCTAAAGCATGAATTAGCTGTGAATGCCCCAGTCAGGCAAATTTGTCAGGCCCAAGGAAAAGCCCAAAACTAAGAAAAGTGAGGGATCACCCAAGGAAGAACCATACAGAATCAACCACAGCCGAGTGGGACACCACATCTCAAGTGACAGTGAACCAACAGTTCCAACTACCTAATCTGTCCATTACACTGTACCAACACAAAGAGGAAAGAGCAGCAGCGAGGACAACCAAAAAACTGTCGTCTATGCCAACATCCATCATCAGCCCCAACCGAGGATCAGACGCAGTCCCCAGGAAAAGCGCTAACCTGAGTGCATCACAGCAACCAGCAAACCCTCAAGTAGAGCAGATCGAGATGATTCATAATGATAAACCAAAATGTCAACATCAGATCCAGGAAACCATCTTTTAAAATTTTGTTCAAGGATAGTTTTCCAACATCCATAGTCCTTATATCTTTGAAAACCCCAAACATTGTAACCAAGTCACTCACTATTAAAGATCACCCCCCTTTATCCCTAAATATTAACCTTAAAGATTAAGATAAGTATAGAATACTAACAAATGATTTTTGATAGACAATGCCAAAATGGATAGTGCAAGCCAGCTCATCGGATGCGGCCAATTCGGGTCTAATATAAATGATGGATGTTGAGCAAAACCTGCCCACTTAAATAGTGGACGGCAGAGCTCACGAACGAATGCTCCACTTACCAGCAAGCACGGATGTCCCCATTGTGCAACTAGGAGAGATCCCAGTCACTTATAGGAGTAGGATTACGTTTAGTCCTGGATGAGGAACCGGCTGATACCCCCAATGATGTAGCCGGTTCTAGCCAGGAGGACAGGAACGGCGACGTAGAGATGGAAGCTGCCAGTGTGGTGGAAGGAGCCAACCCCGTAAACAACCCACTGGATAATGAGCCAGGGATGGAACCAGAGGGGGATGCCTGCCCCAGTAATGCCCCGTATAGACAATGATTCCGATGCATAAACAGTACTGCTGTCAACCTGGATGACTGCCAGGGGTGTTGGCAGAAATGTAAATCCATGGAATAGATCCATGAATGGCAACCACCCTTCTCGACGTGTGGACTATGGTTTCAACGGATCTAATGGATCACCCAGTGTATCCCTTTTCTACATTTTATATATTTAGTCAGATTTGTTTAACCCTAATACTGCATGCTCTATCCTTAATTATATTAGCGTTAAGACGAAGGACTCTCCAAGTTCTGAGGAATCCTGGTAGAAAAAAAAAATAAATAAAGACACTAGAATGAGTAGAATGAGGGTTACATAAAACCTTTATTTTGGATGGTCCAAGAAAAGGGAGTTGCAGCATGACAGATTCTGGCTTATAGCAGGCCCACAGGAACATCCCCAAAATATAAAAAGGTACAAAGTTATTAAAGGTAATAACAATAACAAAACATGGGTTTGATGGGTCTAGCAGAGGCTTACCACTGCTCAGCACATCAATTTCCAACAGTGTTCCAGGACCTCCTGGAACAGGGACACCAGGTTGGCAGAAGTTAACACTGGCTGACCGGTTCCAGGGGTAGAATAAATGCCACTGGAAAAGTCACAGGGCCACCAGGGCTGGCTGCTTGGGGATGGTGACAATGATGTCAAAGAAGGCCATCTTTTCAGGTTCCCGGTCTCAGGAGTGAAGATGAAGGGTGTTGCCGGAGCAGGAGTACATCTGATATACTTTTTAAATCTGCCAGGGAGAATGTCAAGTGACAGAAATCTGCCAATCGTGGCAACACAGGATCTTTACGTGGATTCTGAAAACCTTCAGGCGAGCACAGTATTCTTCTTGAAATTCCCAGGGCAAAGAATGTTCTAGAAAGTTCTGGAGACCATACTACCTGGAATCTAACAAACAAAATTCCCAGAATTGGAAACTATTTGGAAAAATGGGAGGGGTGAGAATTCCCAAATCCCCTCAGCAAAACAGGGCCCAAGCTCATCCTCCCCAACTGTCTCTCACTCTGGAGGAGGCCAGAGCACGAGACAAGATAGGGAAACCAGACCCCCAAATACAGCAATAAGGTGGGAGTATTTCCTCTCCTAAGACAAAGATGGCGGACTAAGAGTTCCCCAGAATTGCCGAAATGGAGGGCGCATATCCTCCCCAAAAATTGTATAAAAAAAGGGGGCATGGGTAGCAAAAGTCAGACCTCTCCAGGGCAGACAACTGGATACACCTCTTGGACCAACACATGGAGACTACATTAGGTGAGCTATGCATTGGGTATAACCCAATGACACTTTAGGGAATATACAGTGTAGTCTCAATTTCTTACCCAATGGCTAACTGAGTCCCATCGACAAATTCTATTCCATTTGTTTGAGATTGATTGTAGCAGTTTAGCACCTCCCCACCTTTCTTATCAGAGACTTGGAGTGTTTTCTCATTGTATATCATGCCTGATGTTTTATATTACCCTCATTTATCCGTATAATGTATGTACCAGAAAAGAGTGAGTGGCACTAGAATGTGGTCAGCTGTTCTCCCTATGTGCTACACCCGCACCTGAGGTTTAGACGTCATACACTTGTGCACAGCCAAGACCCCATGCTACCAAAGTGGAATCTCAGGGTAGTACGATCCCCCAGTATCACCTAAACCCCCAGGTGTATGAAAGCAATGGGAGTTAGGGGATATAACACAGCCATTCCCAACATGGGAAGAATAGGTGTACAATTTAACAGACAATTTTAACATCAACATGCATGTGGTGGTGGTGCCGTGCCTCAAAGACAAAATGGTGCCCTAAGGCCGGCTGCAGACGAGTGGTGTTTTGACACAGGAGCGCAGAGTTTTTCCGACGTGCGTTCATTCTAGGCATTATTGTCAATGGCCGCATGCACACGTGTGTGCGTCAGCCGGACTGCGGCCACATTCTGACTGCATTACCGCAGCGTCGTTTTTTGACGTACATGTAGGTATTCTGTAAGAACGCAGGTCCTGTAGGGCCATAAACTACACTGTAAAGTGCTGTAGCTTACTTGTGCGCGAACGGTCTGCTATAGTAGAACCACGAAGTGATGGAACTGGGCTGAAAGCGCCGACCAATAGAATCCAATCGCTAGTTTGCGATTGAGTAAGTCTAGTATTTCGCGTACAGCGCCACTGGTGAGAGGAAGGAGCTCAACAAAAAAAAAAAACATTGGAGGCGCTTCAGCTCGAGGCGTCAGCCATTTTCCTTTCAACAACTTAAAACCAGGAGTCCCTTATCGATAAGCGACACCTCTCTGATTGGCTGTCCTTCAGTTCCATCAGTTCGTATTTCTACTATAGCACTCTTCCTGGCACTTTCCATTGGTGTTTATTAAAGAAGGCTGGTAGAAGGAGCACCATAATTATACGTCTACAAAACGTGCGTTTATCCACTGTAAGTCTGGATTGGATAATGGATGATGTGTCACTTCGTTAACGCACCTTAAAACAATGCTCGTCTACAGCCGACCTAACAGTGTCAGAGAAGCAGCAGTTAATTGTCTGAGGGGATAGGAAAAGGGGCACCAAGAGCGACTACAATGGGGGAGTCAAAATGCATGTATAGTGTACATGAAATTAAAATAAAAATCAAAACATGCCATTTTGTCTGTAAACTTACTGTATTGATTGTCTAATTTTTTTTTTGAAATTGGAATGTATTTTACATAGGTTTGTTTGCAAAAACATGATTCCTTGTAACCTTTACCCATATGGAAAAATATATGTGATAAATATATTTTTGAAACATTATTTATATAGAACCGGGGACCGATCGCCTACGGCGCTCGTTTCCCGGTCCCTCGGTTCGGTGCGAAATTGTTTTGGTGTAGCCA
>JAQFYZ010002521.1:0-16700 GCA_034695085.1 Cylindroiulus punctatus | reverse complement strand
ATAGAAGCGTTAATCGACAAGCCACATCTCTCTGATTGGTTGATTTCAGTTCCATCACTTCTTGGTTTTACTATAGGCACATTTTTTTCGAAAAGGGGGCGTTGAGTAATTTTTTTTTCGGAAAAGGGGGCGTTGAGTAAGTTTTTTTTCGAAAAGGGGGCGGTATACCAAAAAAGGTTGGGAAACACTGATCTAACTCCTGCATTTTTTTTCCGGTTATTACATAATTACTTGTTGGAGCGACCCTTTTTTTTAGTTTATAATTAATTTATAATAAAATATAATAAAAGCTATAAGTTTAGCGAAACGTTGTGCAAGTATTTGTAGTAGTAACCTGACCGCGAAAAATAAAATATCAACAGTTCAATAAAAATTATTCATGATAAAATATAATAAAATATCTTTATAAAATTAAATATAAACCGGCCAATGAATGCATATGAGCTCCACAGTTGACGACAGCGAGGGATGATCATTCCCCGCAAATGTTCATTTTGTCTTCTCGAGGTTTCGGAGTGTAGGGTCACTATTGGTCTAGCACTTGGTCGCTATCACTGAGTGAAGGTTGCGAGTATGTACTGTTACTCCCGTGCTTCCACCCTAAACCTCCGTTCCACTGCTATGTGGTTTGTGGTTTGTCAGTTGCTGGTCATGTACTCAAGAATTTTCCACTACTCCTTAAATCTTCTTTAACTTGCTTAATTTTCCATCAAATTGGAACGGTTAATCTAACTTCTGCATTTTTTTTCGTTTTCACGTAATTACTTTTTGAAGCGACTCTGAATAAGTTTGTTTTGTTAGCGCGTTTAATTTTAGCACACAAGGTTTTGGGTCATGTTCTCGTCCATCTACTTCAAATAATATAATAATTAATTTATAATAAAATATCTTTAATTTATAATTTACACCGGCAAATGATTACTCCTCGTGAATGTTCATTTAATCTTCCCGAGGTCTCAGGGTCTGGGGTCACTCTTGGTCGCTGTCGCTGAGTAAAGGTTTGTTGCCGAGCACTTACCGGAAATGTCGTCTGCATGTTGCCGCCGGTCGGACAGACCGGCGGAACGGTTAATCTAACTGCTGCATTTTTTTTCGTTTTCACGTAATTACTTTTTGGAGCGACTCTGAATAAGTTAATCTACGGTTAATGGTTAATGGAACGGTTAATCTAACTTCTGCATTTTTTTTTCGTTTTCACGTAATTACTTTTTGGAGCGACTCTGAATAAGTTTGTTTGGTTTGCGCGTTTAATTTTATCACACAAGGTTTTGGGTCATGTTCTCGTCCATCTACTTCAAATAATATAATAATTAATTTATAATAAAATATCTTTAATTTATAATTTACACCGGCAAATGATTACTCCTCGTGAATGTTCATTTAATCTTCCCGAGGTCTCAGGGTCTGGGGTCACTCTTGGTCGCTGTCGCTGAGTAAAGGTTTGTTGCCGAGCACTTACCGGAAATGTCGTCTGCATGTTGCCGCCGGTCGGACAGACCAAACTGTTGTTCCACAGTGGCAGTGTGGAATTTGCAAATCCAAGATGGTTTTGGGTTCCCTAATTCTGGTCATCATCTCGTGCATCTACTTGAAATAATCACAGAATCAATTTATAATAAAATACCTTTAATTTATAATTTACACCGGCAAATGATTGTTCCTCGCAATCTGGTCTGGTCTCGGGTCTAGGGTCACTCTTGGTCACAGAGTGAAGGTTCGGAGTCTAGCATGAAAAGAATGTCTATTAGAAAGTCCTGCAACCACAACCTACCAGTTTGAAGTTGTTGCAGTGCGCTTACCGGAGAGGTCGTCTGCATGATGCCGCAGGTCGCACAGATCCAAACTGTTGATGAGCAGCATAGGGTGTGCGAGGTGGCCAAAGCCGCATCTATCATCAATTCCCGATCCTGGAAGTAAAATGGAAACGTGACGATTGAGCAAATATTCTGGCTTTCTCTTAGCAGCTAACCGTGACTGTACCTCCGATGACGACTACTAGTTGCGGTCCTTGTGCTCTCCACCTTACGGCCTGCAGGCACAAGTCCAGCGTGCATTCCGTGACGTAGCAGTTGCCGCACATGTCGAGCAGCCTCAGTCGCCGGCACTGCATCACCACAGCCCACATTCTTCATCCGTCATGGAGGTGTCGCAGACCTCGAGCTCCTCCAGCCGACCTTCATCGACCAGGGCGGTCATGGTGCTGTCGGTGACCTGCGACGAGAAGAACGTAGGAATTAGCGACCGTAATGTTAGTTCTCAGCATTGTCCGGCAGGTGCTGCTCCTTACATTCCACAGGTGGCTTATATTCAGACTCTTCAGGTTGGGGCGACATCCTTCGCAGGGGTGGTTTTCTTCAGTAATGAGAAGTCGAGTATTTATCTCCCTTGCTGGAGTTTGGCTTCATGGCCAGCTTCCTTGAGGACTCCAACCGGTTCGCGGACCGGGTGTCCCTCTCTCGGGCAGAGCATGCGGTGCCGTGGCCAGGTACTTGTTGGTGGCTCTTTCCGTCGTGGTCCTGGGGTCGCCCTTCACCTCCACGGGCGTTGTGTGCCTGGGGATGGCAACCGCTTTCGTGGCCTCTGTCGATTTTCTTTCCGTTGTCGATTAACTTCTGCATTTTTTCCAGTTTTTAAATAATGTACGTGTTGAAGCAACTCTGAATAAGTTTGTTTTGTGTGTTCAGGTTTAGCACACAAGGTTTTGGGTTTTGTATTTCTGCTCATGATCTCGTGCATCAACTTGAAATAATCACAGAATTAAGTTATAATAAAATATCTTTATAATTTATAATTTACACCGGCAAATGATTACTCCTCACAAATGTTCATTTAATCTTTCTGAGGTCTGGGGTCACTCTTGCTGAGTCGCTGTCGCTGAGTGAAGGTTTACTGCCCAGCACTTACCGGTTGTTCCACAGTGGCAGTGTGGAATTTGCAAATCCAAGATGGCCGCCCGAGACGAGCCCAGCGAGACCCACCATTGTTGCCAAACAACTTCGGCTGCCATGCTGGGGTAAATTTGTCATGCCAAAAAAAAACAAGACAAAAAAAATGTTTAAGAAAAACGACTTTCATTGTCCTTACCAGATGGACTGTAGGCAAAAACTCCTATCTTCACGCCAGTGATGAATGACTGATTTCCAAAAGGACCCTTGTGAAGCGCGCTGCAGTTCTTTATTCCAACTGAGCAAGATGGACACAGGCATTACAGCGCTTCAGGTATTGGCTTCAAACCATCGAATGGCTAATACCACTATGGCAATAGGAGGGTTTCCATCTATTGGGAGTGTGCAGCGAAAGGGTCGCCATCTGGTGGCAGTCGAGTAAGCTCCCATGAAAGTAGGATACTTTCATCAAATAATATGGCGAAGTTAGATAAAATCAGGCTCTTGGCCCAAAAGTAAATATGGAATGCTTTAACTACAAAAAAGAGTATTATTGGGTAGAGCAGTTAGTCAAAACTGTTAAAATAATAATTGGTCTGCATTTACGATCTTATTTGGGAGAAATGATAAACTTCCCATTGCATTTGAGGCTTTTATTTTACTCTCGCAACCATGAAAGTGGCTGACAGCAGCGCCACTAATGGCGTTGCACACTCCCAATGGAAAGAAAGCTCGTGTGAATCGGCCGCTCCTTGTCAATTGCTGGTGATGTACTCAAGGATTTTCTCCTACTCTTAAAATCTTCTTTGACTTACTTAATTTTCTATCGTATTGGAACTGTTAATCTAACTTTTCCGTTTTTACATAATTACTTGTTGAAGCGACCCTTTATTTTAAATTTTTAATTAAGTTTTAATAAAATCTAATAAAATTAATTTATAATTTTTAATATAAACTGGCAAATGAATGGGTATGATCATTTTGTCTTCGCGAGGTCTTGGAGTCTAGGGTCACTATTGGTCTTGGTTGTGAGTATGTTCTGTTACTCACGTGCTTCCACCATAACTTTGTTCCACTGCTATTTGGTTTGTGGCTTGTCAGTTGGTCATGTACTCAAGGATTTTCTTCTACTCTTTAAATCTTCTATTTCTTGCTTAATTTTCTATCAGATTGGAACGGTTAATCTAACTTCTGCATTTTTTTCTGTTTTTAAATAATGTACTTGTTGGAGCGACTCTGAATAAGCTTGTTTGGCCTGCGCGTTCAATTTTAGCACATGGTTTTGGGTTCCCTAATTCTGGTCATCATCTCGTGCATCTACTTGAAATAATCACAGAAGCAATTTATAATAAAATATCTTTAATTTATAATTTACACCGGCAAATGATTGTTCCTCGCGATTTGGTCTGGTCTCGGGTCTGGGGTCACTCTTCGTCGCTGTCGCTGAGGGAAGGTTCGGAGTCTAGCATGAAGAAAATGTCTGTTAGCAACTCCTGCAACTACAAGTTACCAGTTTTAAAGTTGTTGCCGAGCACTTACCGGAAAAGTCGTCTGCATAATGCCGCTGGTCGCACAGATCCAAACTGTTGATGAGCAGCATAGGGTGTGCAAGGTGGCCGAACCCACAACTGTCATCAATTCCCGATCCTGGAATGAAAATGGAAACGTGAGGATTGAGCAAATATACTGGCTTTCTCTTAGCAGCTGACTGCGACTGTACCTCCGATGACGACTACCAGTTGCGGTCCCTGAGCTCTCCACCTCACGGCCTGCAGGCACCAGTGCAGCGTGCATTCCGTGACGTAGGAGTTGCCGCACATGTCGAGCAGCCTCAGTTGTCGGCACTGCATCACCACAGCTCCGCATCCTTCATCCGTCACGGAGGTGTCGCGGACCTCAAGCTTCTCCAGCCGACCCCCATCGGCCAGGGCGGTCAAGGTGCTGTCGGTGACCTGCGACGAGAAGAACAGAGGAATTAGCGACCATGATGTTAGTTTTCAGCTTTGTCCGGCAGGTGCTTCTTCTTACGTTCGGGAGGTGGCTTATATTCAGACTCCTCAGGTTGGGGCATTGGAGGAAGGGCTCCAGGCCGGCGTCGCCCACGAAGCCACAGTCATGAAGGTCCAAAACCCTGAAACGGCAGTCGAAGTTGTAATGTGCTGCGGGCACGATATGGCGTTTAGTTTCCGAAAGATGCTTTTGTAGAGATACTTACTCTATCTGCTGACATCCGAGGCTGATTTCGTAGAGTGCCTCGTCGTTGATTCGCCTGTTATACGCCAGGTAGAGCTGCTTCTGCGAAGCGGAAAAAACCTGTTAGATACTGTGGTCTGTGTGCAGCCTATACACTAATAACAAACGCTGGCAATGAGGCGTGGATCAGCTCCTAGCATTTGCCGGTTAATTCCAAACTCGCACGTCACTACGCACTGCCGCACATAAGGCTGGCATTTCCCAGTTTGCAAATGCCACTTTTTGCCATCTTGGTTTTTCTTCTTCATTATTTTGCGTAGTAATTTGCAACTTTTAAAAAGCTGCGGTTCCTAGCAGACGACTCGTTCTGTGCGGTTATACCTATAACTTGGGGATTATGTCAATTTACATGGGCGAAAGATGTATGATTGATGGTCTGTCTGCCTGACAAAATGCGAGATATGTTTGCAGTGGCCGTTTTACCACGTCCAACATTTGTCAATGGCTGCGTGCTTTCAAATGTCGGTTGCAGTTTGTCAGTTTGATGTGCGGCCTGCCTTAGCCGACACTCGTTTATGGGAAGACAGACTGAGTCCTTACCAGGTTCGTCAGCAGCCCTATGCATTCCAAGCCTCTGTGACACACTGTAATTTGGAAGATAAAAATGGGAAAATGTTATACGTGGCTGAATCGGATGATACTGCAGCCTGCTTGCTGAACACGGTTCAAATGCACTCACGCTGCCGGAAGAGTTCGCCAGTTCCACAAATGGAAAGCCGCCAGAGCTTGCTGCATCCCTGCAGAATAAATGTCATGTCAGCTTTGGAAACAAACTTTTCAAACGACCTGGCTTCAGAGTGCTCTGCGAACATACCTGGCAAATCTCCTGGAGTCCGCGGTTGGTCAACCCGAAACAGCTGTCCAACGTTAGCTCGGCGAGCTCGGGACACAGCTTTCCTATGTGTGTGAATCCTAGTTCTCTCATCTGCAGGAAGTTCAAAAAACATGAGACAAATAAAATGATGTACCAAGAATATCTAGCAAACAGGCATACGGGTCACTTACCATCGCACATCTGGTGACGTCTAGGATGGTCACGTTGGAACCAATGTAGACGAAACTCTACAAATACAGATTTTCGCGAGTTATGGAATGCAGAGTGAATCATTAGTAATTTAAGGGGGGAGGATAAAACCGTCTGTTCAAAATGTGGCCCATTGCTCTTTCATGAGCAGAAAGCGTAGTAAGCGGCATTTGATTACGCATTAGTGAAATTGTGAGTGTTGATGGAGAAAATGTAGCGGCCAAAGTGGAGAGCGCATGATAGTGTCCAACAAATGCTCGCATGTGCTTCAAATGTCGGTTACAGTTTGCGCTGGTGAATCATTTTTACCACTAATGCCCCATTTACGTTCCCAAGTTGGGGACGTTACGTACGCTAAGTGGGCCAAAATCGACGCCTTCTTGGCTACTTTGACACTTAACTTGGGCAAATTGAGGGATGAAATAGTTTCAACTTAGCGTGACGTCACGCCAAGTTACTTGAGCGATCAACCAATCAGATTCGAGGCAAACGTCCCGCAGTGAAAACAACCACTGATTTCGAGGAGAAAAAAATGGCTGCCCCCACGAATGATGAGATATTGACCTATCACTGAACTACCACTAGATGGCAGTAGTGCGCAACTTAATGTACGTGAGGAAGTGAACAGGCCTACGCCACGGCACATACGTACGTCACGGTATGTGCCGTACTTAACGTCCATCACTTGGGAATGTAAATGGGGCATTACAGTATTGGGAGTGTGCAGCGAAAGGGTCGCCATCTAGTGGTAGTAGAGTAAGCTAGGATACTTTCCTCAAATAACATGGCGAAGCTCGATAAAATCAGGCTCGTGGCCCAAAAATAAATACGGAATGCGTTAAATGCCAACAAAGAGTATTATTGGGTACCACAGAGTTAGACAAAACCGTTAAACTAATAATTAGCCTGCATTTACGAGCTTATTTGGGGAAAATGAAAAACTTCCCATTGCATTTGAGGCTTTTATCCTACTCTCGCGGCCATGAAAGTGGCTGACTGCAGCGCCACCAGTGGCGTTGCACACTACCAATAGTTTTGGTCTTTAGCAGACGGTCAGGCACATAATAAAGGGTGTTTAGTTTACCTTGCCAGTCAGCCAAGCATTATAACTGACATCAATGCGGGTCAAGTTTTCCCCCCGACGCAGTAGCGACTTAAAGCTAAGGAGATAAAAATGAAATATTAAAAAACATCGGACAAGAAGATGTATGCCGTTGTTGTCCAGCAGCCCATTGACAAAAAGTAATAGTTAACGTTACCCATTCTCGTCTACTCTGAGGCATCCGCTCAGAGCGATGTCAGTGAGGCTCTTGCAACACGTGCCAATCGCTCCGACTTCTTGTCCGGTCACCCCGCTTGAAGACAAGTTGAGGACCCGGAGATTCCGACAGACATCGGCTGAAATGGTGGAAATGAAAAGTCATTCGATTAGCGGCAACCCAATGTTAACCGACTACATTGCGAGCGGTAGGTTTGCTCACCTATCAGTCGCATCGACGATAAGTTCGTGACCGTAGACATGTCCATGCTGCGCACCATTCCTCCATTGGTCCTCACAATGCCTTCGAAAATGCGGTCCGTTTCTGCGACCGGTTCCTCCAGAAATGAAAAACCTGGAAAAGTCAGGGAAGTTGAAAATTGTATTTCTGTCGGATTTGATATAAGAAACCTAATTCAAGACGTGCCTTTCGCTCCGCACTGTCTGAAATGGCCTGAAAACTTGAGCACTTTCTTGGAGGCCCAGCATCTGGCGGCGAGTTTGTTCCAACGCTGACACACTGGTGATGTAAGAAAAGAATGCAATTAGAGATGGTATAAATTAATCGTTCGAGGATTGTGAGAATGGGGTGGTTATACAAGGCCCATCGGAAGTGATTTTTTTTCAATTGAATTTTGATAATTTCAAATGAATCTGAATGTTTTAATTCGAAGTTCATATTGATAGTAAGTTCCTGCACTATATAAAATGAACATACGTTTCGTTTTTAAATTTTTTCCAGATATTCTTTATTTTTCCAACGACAGTAAATCTCTTATACCTGAATGGGAGGTGCTGCCATCTATGGCTCAGCAAGCAAAATAGAATTATCGTTTTTGTTAATATCATATGCATTTCCACAAGTTGTCAAATAGTACCACCAATAAAACGCAAGTCCCTATTAATGTTTAAAATAAAAAAAATTTTAATATGTTGATCAGGAAAGGAGAAATTGAGTTTCGCAATTTTGTGCAGGGTGTCCTAAAAATCGCAACGCAATTTCAATGGGCCTTATGATGCTGACTTTGGGGGTAGAGGTAGGGGGTTTGACATTTTGAGGTTGCCAATGGTTTAAATTAGCGGTTAATTATGTTGGTATTGGAGGGGGGTTGGCCCTAGCAGCACACCGAAATGATTGTAAAAGACGTCATAAGGTCGAAAAATGACGCCTTTTCTTGGTCACTTTTTTTTTTAGAAATAAGACGTGGTTTAAAAGATGTCCAAATGAGGTCTACAAATGAACGTGTTTCTAAACCCGCCGGAAAGTGACGTCATTTCTTGGTCACTACATAGACTTGTTTCCAAACACGTTCGAAATATTTAAAAAAAATGTCATTCTAAAATGGCATAATCTTAAATCTTTAAGCCGTTTTATTATCAATGTGTTTATGTCAAGTCAGTAGGACTTTGAAATTTCGTTTACATCGAGTCTATGTGTGCCAAGTATAAAGCCAACATGTTACCAGATAGCCCAGTGGTAGGGTCTCTGCCTTCAAAGCCATAGGACCTAGGATCGATTCCCACCAAAGTAACATTGGTAAAATTTTTCGTCACTTTTTCAATTAAAAATGACGTCACCTTTTCGCGTATATGGACGTCACTTTGTAGCCTGAAATTGACGTCACCTTGCTGTCGCTTTTGGACACGTTTTTTTGATCATTTTTTGAAAAAATGACGTCATTTCGACCCTCAAAAAGTGACGTCTTTTTGACGTTTTGTGCTACTAGGGGGGGGGGACAATGATATAATTGTTGTTCGATGTTGACATCATTTGGGGATTGAAAACGCTAAAGTTTGTGATAAAAATGTGGTTACACGTGGCGACTGCTGACATGTGGAGGTGGGTGACCAAAAGTAATCACATCGGAATGAATTCTGAAGGCACTTGTTCAAAATAGGGAACACTGGATATTCTTATTTACCTTTCTTTGATAAGGCCCATTGAAAGTGATTTTTTGCAATTGAACTATTTTAATTTTGGACAAATATGATAATTTCAAATGCAACTAAATGTTTTAATTCAAAGTCCATATTGATAGCAAGTTCCTGCGCTATATATAAAATGAAAAGATTTCGGTTTTATAATTTTTCCAGATATTCCCCAAGTAGCACAAATGGTACCAGAACGCCATTAACATATGGTCCCTAGGACGTCCTTTTTTTCATAAAAATGGACGTCATAATGCGTCAGTGAAAATGGTCTCATGGTACCAACCCAATATGGTGCCATGGTACCATCCGAATATGGTTTAAAATTATGAAATTAAAAATAATTCTGTTAATTAAACCACCATTTTGTTTCCTATAGGAGGTAACATTACATGTGTACAATATCCCACACTACTCATACCCACAATATTAATTCTCAATTAAATACACTTTGGTGGGGTTTGATCCTTGGTTCACGATTCCTATGGCTTCCCTCGCAGGCTACCAGTCTAAAGATACTTGGGCATGTTAAGTTTAGACCTGATTCCTAACTTATATTGATTTAATGTTTACAAATGTTTTACATCAGTGAGGCATCTAGTAGTCCGTTATGAAATATATTGACTTATTTTGACAATGATCAGGTTAGTTTTCCCCACAAAAAAGGACCCATATTCACTTTGGTTAATTTTATAGCAAAAACGGACGTCCTATTTTATATTAAAAAGTACCACTATGCACTTGGGTATTTCTATTATAAATGAGGACGTCCAATTTTCTCTGTTAAAGGACCAATATTCCAGTCGGTTCTTTATTCGTGGAAAAAAGGACGTCCAAATTTCCAATTTTAAGGACCAATACTCAGTTGTGTCCTTTTCTCATGAAAAAAGGACGTCCTATTTTCCAATAAAAAGAACCATTATGCACTTGGGTATTTTTACTACAAAAAATGACATCCAATTTTGTCTTTTAAAGGACCAATATTACATTTGGTTCCTTATTCGTGGAAAATGGACGTCATATTTTCCAATAAAATGAACGGATAATCAATGCAGTCTTTTTTTCGTGGAAAAAGGACGTCCAAATTTTCAATTTTAAGGACCAATACTCAGTTTGGTCCTTTTCTCATGAAAAAAGGACGTCCTATTTTCCAATAAAAAGAACCATTATGCACTTGGGTATTTTTATTACAAAAAATGACGTCCAATTTTGTCTTTTAAAGGACCAATATTACATTTGGTTCCTTATTCGTGGAAAATGGACGTCATATTTTCCAATAAAATGAACGGATAATCAATGCAGTCTTTTTTTCGTGGAAAAAGGACGTCCAAATTTTCAATTTTAAGGACCAATACTCAGTTTGGTCCTTTTCTCATGGAAAAAGGACGTCCAATTTTGTCTTTTAAAGGACCAATATTACATTTGGTTCTTTATTCGTAGAAAATGGACGTTTCCAATAAAAAGAACCAATAATTAATGTGGTCCTTTTTTCATGGAAAAATGACGTTCAAATTTCAAATTTTAATGACCAATACTCAGGTTGGTCCTTTTCTCGTGGAAAAAGGACGTACTATTTTCCAATAAAAAGGTCCAATACTAAGTTTGGTCCTTTTTTAATGAGAAAAGGACGTCCTTTTTGGGTCCCAGGACGTCATTTGAAAAAAAGAGGACGTCATATGGACCATTTAAGGAGGTTCCTTTTTGGTCCGTGTACTACTTGGGTCTTTATTTTGCCAACGACAGTAAATCTCTTATATTCCCATTCAGACGGCAGGTGCTGCCATCTGCCGCTCATAAAGCAAAGTAAAATGTCAAAAGTAGAATTATCGTTTTTATTAATATCGTATGCATTTCCACAAGTTGTCAAGAGCACATATACTAAAACGCAAGTCGCTCTTAACGTTTACAAGAAAAACCATTTTAATATGTTGATCGGGAAAGGAGAAATTGTGGTTCGCAACTTTGTGCAGGGCGTCCCCAAAGTCACAACGCACCTTCGAAGGGCCATAAAGGTAGACGATCAGGTGGGGTCTGGAATGGGGTGGGGGCGTCTGTCTAAAAAAGGATTCGATAAGGCCACTTACCATTTCCTGCCTTGTAGAGGTCCTCCGTGTCCAGCATTTCAAAGATGGCGATCATGACATAATCGTTCAACTTCGAAATGGCTGGTTCCGCGTCAGTTGGGCGCACATGCTCGGGCATTTTGCTTGCCTGAAACGAAGTTTTTCTGAAATATTATCCTGTCATTTTCGCCACATCAAAATACACGTAAAATATTTACCATTTCCGATGAAAAAACTTGATCTTCAGGTGCAAAAAACCACAATCCTTCGAAGTCCAAATGGAACACGGCTAG
Source organism: Cylindroiulus punctatus (assembly GCA_034695085.1). Taxonomy (NCBI): domain Eukaryota; kingdom Metazoa; phylum Arthropoda; class Diplopoda; order Julida; family Julidae; genus Cylindroiulus; species Cylindroiulus punctatus. Next base: position 4,995 of record JAQFYZ010002521.1, on the reverse strand, counting down.
AGAACGAAAGCACGTGCGTGGATCGAATCCTTTATGTCGCGCGAATCGAGCAGTGCTGCCAAATGGCGTTTCGTACGTGCACCTCTATGGGGACACGCTCGCTGGAGCGGTTAGTACGTTCCCGAATTGTCTGTTTCGTTTGAAAGCATGTCTGAATCCCGTCTTTCAAATCTTCAATCCCGTCTTCGGTCTATCAAATAATTTAAAAAGTATTTTCCAGTTATAAGGCTCCACTGCTGGAGTCGGGTGGGAGTCTGGTCACACTGCCGACCAGCTGATGGCTTGTCAATAGTTTTAAAACTGATGCAAGTTTTTTTTGTCCTTTGCTTCAGCGGATAAAAACGTTTCCTGAGTCTATTCGTTTCGGAAACTATCATTTCGTCTTTATCCGTCCAATATCGGCCGATTTCGAAACGTATTTATGGCTAACACGTCGAGAAATGGAACGAATTTCAAATTCGTTCGAACTTTGCGTTCCACAGTGTCGAACATGAAGGTAACCAAATTAATGAGTTTCTGATTAATTTTTGTACAAATAAGTCATGGGAAATGGCATGAAAATTGTTGAGAATTGCCTGCTTAGTTGTTCGGAGTGGTCATATTGAGTTTTCCGATGGGGTTGTGATTTTGAGTCCTTTCTGGTATCCACACCTATTGGGGTTGCCAGGGGTCACAGGTCAAATTCAGGCTACATTTGATGCAGCATAAAATGCTAAGAATAAACTGTTCATGGTAGGCTTCTTGACTTCAAACCTAGGCTCCGGTGATGAAATACACGGAAAAGTAACCTAAATGGAAAAAAACAGCCAGTTATCATCAATGACAACCTGTAATGAATTGACTTTATTGACGAAGTTGTTCAGGGGCCATAAGGCCAATAACTGACAACTAAAATGGCATATTGTGAGTCTGATTTTACTAAATAGTTTGATTGTTACAGCTTAGAATGCGAAAACAAAACCGTTCCGACGTGCCCCAGTCTTCCCTACAAAAATACATTTTCAAGATAAAATCTGTGGAAGAAATTTTATGCAAAGCTTGATGATAAAGAATGGATCCCACTTTGTTGTTTTATAAAAAAAAGGTGGTTGGTGTCCACCTTACGGTTCAGCCACGATCTGCATTGGCCCCCCACTTAGGATGTTGCATTTTCTCAAAATAATTTCTGAAATCCGATGCACATAGGTAATGTTTTGTAAAACTTGGTCACAATTCAATTCATTTCAATGACAGATGCATAAGATTCAATGACAATGCATGATAATAAGAATTCAATTTGTGGGTGCACTTTTGTGGAGAGCCTTCCTGCACCACAGCGGCAATATCACTCGTCACTAGTGGAATGCCAGGCTGTCTTCACTGTCATGGTCTAATGTGAAGTAAATGGCGATTAGAAATTGTCTGATGGACAAAAAAGACAACAGTTATGAAAGCTTCATAGTGAAGCTGTTCTCATCTCTTGTCGATGCACAGCAACGGGTGAGCGATGTGGTGGAAGCCCTTCCTGAAATTAATCCCAGATTCGGCCAAAGAAAAGTGCACAATGCTACAATTAAGTCAATTTCCTCGCCTTTCGCAACCTCGCACCAAAGTTGACAGAGTACCACATGGATACAAATGTGTTACTAGAACACTTAACAGTTATTTCAATGAGCACTCTTTGGAGTTGTAAGCTGGAAAAGGCAGATTTTTTAACAGTGAAATGTGTGCCGTAGCTCCAAAACCAGTGCCTGTCCACTGTTCCGGGGTTAACCTCATGTTCGGACGATAACATGGCCAAATTCAAGTACTTATTTCTGTCTGCTAACGAGCAACTGCTATGGGCGACATAACTGGGTGGCGAAGGGGTATGCCTCCATCACACATCTAAATGATGGCTCAGCCACAAACTGCACTCCTTAGGGCAGCTGCCAGAGGAGTGATTCTGAAATGAGGATTTTGCCTGAGGCAGGGCAGTGCTATAACTGGGAAAGTGGCCATAAGGGCCTGCAATCATTTTCCCAAGAGGTACCCAACTTTCCTCCCCTGAGCAACAGTATCAAAGGAAACTTCAGTAGAAGGCCTGTAAACGCACTTGCCCTTTACTCCATCAGTCGGAGACAGATGCTGTCTCCAGATCAGCAAATTCCAAATGCAACACTTCATAAATGCCAGTCTGGCCGCAGTTTCCTGAACACTGGCTGCCCTGTTTGAAGCCCCGACCACCAGCCACAACCGTAAACCCTTACATGGGGACAGACATCGGCTGTCGTGCAGCAAAACAGACCCGAGCGGAAAGCTGATGAGGTCAAATGGCACAATAAGTAAAGTCTAAACCTTAACCATGCCACATTTCTAAGTCAGTTCTGAAAAACGACTCCTCTTCAGCAACCCGCATCTTATACCGTAATACTCCATCAGACCCCGGTCAGATGATGCCAATCTCCACTTGCACCCCAGCGGCCCAAGCATGCTGCTGTGACTCGGCAATTTCCTCAAGATCTATGATCACAGCTGCGTGCTTCCTGGATAAACTTATATCCTATAAACCCCTTTCCCCCACCACCTAAAGGACATACCTCTTCGCAAAACATGACCATGATGGAGCCCTAGCCCTCCGCGCCTCAAGTTGTTTCTGTCCCGGGCTTGGAGAATGGATACAAATAGGGATATTGGACACATTTTGATATGTTTGGTACACGTTTTTGTCTGTGACATGTTCTGGTGGAAATATGAATTGATGGGCCATCCCTGCCCTGCTATTTGTATCCTTGAATCATGCCAAAGATGTGAGGGCATTTGCATCACATGCAAATCTTCTCTTGTCGATAAGCGGATATTAGCCGACTGCATGAAAAAACTACATGAGCAAATTACACTTGTGCATAGTAATTCCTCTTTCAGGCTCAAATCCTTCTGTGTTCTTTGGCATTGCCTGTAAATAATTTTACAAAGGGTAAAAAATTCAAGTGTACAACTGTACATGTACCCAAGTTATGAGTGCATAATCCATACTCCAAAACTCACAGCCCAACTCCAAAGCCAACAGGGTTTTCAGCCATTTCTCACGATGGAAATTCCGGTGTTTCGAAACACTTAAAATTCACTGTTTTTCTCGAACATGGTAAGTGCTCCCCCGACCACCAGGCAAACACCGCGAGGTAAAAAGACAGTTTCAGAGGAGCAGCTCGTTCGTTTACTATTAATTGAGTTCAATACAAAATAACAAGGCAAAATTGGAAACATGACGGATCATGATGGGTACAGGCGCTCGAACTCCAGCACCGGATCATCGGTTTCCAAGAACTGCATGTCGTCGTCGTAGTCTCCTCCCCAGTTGCCTTCTTCTGTAAGTGCACGAGAGGCAAAACTTAAAAAAGGGTGATTTTAGACGGGGCAAAAACATGTGAAAATGAGTTCAATACCGTTGTCGTATTCGTCCAAAAGGTCTTCGTCTAACACAAAGAAAGCTGCTATTAGAAAATTCAACCCGAATAACAAAATTGACCCTCTTGTAACTGTTTCCAGGTGCTTACCGGATTCGTAGTCTTCTTCAAAGTACCGTCGGATGGCCAGGTTCATCGGATCGATGCGCAACAGCGGGTGGTCGAAGCCTTGTTTCACGTGAATGCCGGATCCTGCCGACAAAATCGAAAATGTGAGTATTGACGTAATTACGTCGCCTTAGGCAGGCTGCGCACCAAGCTGACAAATGCCACTAGTCAGGCATTTGCCAGTTTGCGGGTTTGGCAAGCCGCACATCAAAGAACAAATGCTAGATCAGTTACTGACTTGACACTACCATTTGCCAGTTTGCTAAAGTCGTTTCGGCAAAAGAACGAAAATTTCTGCAGCCAATCGGAGAGATTCGGCTTATGAATGCGCTGTTTCAGGACTATCCGCAGTAAAAGGAAAATGGTTGCCGTGCTCGATATATATTACAGGATGGACGAATCTCAAACAGGAAATTGCATCCTATTCGTCTGAATGACGCCATTTTTTCGTTCATTTGCTGGGACGACTACAGTAACTTGCAGACTGGCAGCAGGTTAGGAGATTTAGCTTTGTAAAAATGGCAGACTGGCAGCTGGTTCTGCAGCGATTGCGCCGTATTGCCAAGTCTTAACTTTTGTCCATTGCCAGGAACGGAAATGTCAGCTGCCGTTTGTCAGTTTTATGTGCGGCCTGCCTTAGACACACCCATGGTATCTCAGGTGCTGACTGTGGGAGTATTAAATTGACACGAGATACGTCACCTCCTACAACGACGACTAGCTGCGGCCCCGCATCCCTGAGTTCTGCGGCGCGAAGGCACGAGTCAAGGACGCCGCCCGCCGCGCTAGAGCATCCGCTCAAGTCGAGCAGCCTCAAGCGCGGGCAGTGGATTAGCAGCTCCCCGCATCCCACGCTGGTCACGTTGAGGTTCCCGCGGGCCTTCAGCTCCTCCAGCCGCCCCACTTTGGCCAGGGCTAACAAGGTGCTGTCGGTCACCTAGCAAAGAGAGCGGGTAAATTCAAGCACGGACAACAGTTTGGTCCCCGTTGGGCACGAAGTGCATTCTGCTCACGTTTTTCAGGTAGCCGATGTTGAGGCTGCTCAGGTTAGGGCACTCGCGGAACGATTCCAGGCCGGCGTCACTCACGCCGTCGCCGCACACTGAGAGGTCCAGGACCCTACAACGACATTCGGATTTTTAGACCGTAAAAGTGTTCGACTCCGTATTTCATACCAACCAGACCGACTAAGTTAATGGAAATCGGGACCTTCACTGTTACGGCCTAATGCGCACAGATTGCTCTCTCGTGTGTGAGCATAGTTTTACGATGACTTTGAGAGCACTCGCATCACAATTTTCATAAGCACCAGAGAATGTGACAGTACTAGATTGTCGATTATCTGCGAGCATGCTGCACTGTCAACATAACTACCGAAAACTCCCGCTCCACTCTCTAAATTGGGACTCGCTGAGGTCCAGACGCGAAATCCTATCTATGGGGTTGTTTAAACGCTTTAATC
>JAQFYZ010002520.1:0-16703 GCA_034695085.1 Cylindroiulus punctatus | reverse complement strand
TGCCGCCTTGGCGCTTTGAATGATGGCAGTTGCAGCTTCTACTTTTACAATATCTGTGCGGCTAGTACTGCAGGCCTTACGTAACATCTCCATTCCTGCAAGCAACATTTTTTGGGCTTTTACCTTCTTTTTTTGGTAATTTACTGTTCATCTACAGACTTTTTTGAGCCCAGTCTCCCTTATAATTATACAGATAGGTCATACATAAGAGGTTTCCCTTTTTATTTGTTGCATTTGTCATATTATTTTCCATTTTTTAAAGAAATTGTCACATTTTGTCACATTTGTCACACAGGTTTCAAATTATCACATTTTGTCACATTTGTCACATCGGCCACATCCCTGTAAGTTGATGACAAGAAGTTACCCAAGTCGACGACATAATACTCGAACGTCCCCATTCTGTAGGTTCCCTACAATTATTTTCAGACTTCACTTTGGGGAGCTACCTACATTTTAATTGGGATTATGTGTGTACCTCTGGCAGGTGGGGCGCCCCCACTTCCCCATGACAGGTGGAAGCCGAACAAAGGCCGTTGCCAGGTGACGTCACACCCAGATCCCCAGATCGATACCTGGCTCAGGAGGCAGCAGGTAGATAACCGTCTGGCCCAGGTGATATCCTGTGGCACCCATCCACTTTCGGCAGAGTTGCGAACGAGCTGGACGAACATTCGGCTCTGGGCCGCACCGAGCTATGTGCCATTGCTGGGCCTTCTGAAAGGAGAAAAGAGCATTACTAGTGACATTCGGAATTTGTGAGCAGAAAAGTCGTCCAAAATGCCCATATGGACCAAGCCCCCGAAGCCCGACAACCCGGGCCCCAGGGCCGAGGAGGATAAGGCCCTCCAGTCGGCACCCCTTAAGGCCAACGGTCAGCCCCCCAATGCCCAGAGGCAGCCCGGCAGGAGGACGGTCGGCGGGGGTGGGATCCCCTCTGGGGCCACGGTGGTCACCCGGCCCAAGTTGGTGTTCCACTGTCAGCAGGCCCAGGGCAGCCCCACGGGCATCATTTCCGGATTTACCAGTATCAAAGAACTTTACGAGAAGATTGCCGAGTGCTACGAGTTCTCTCCTTCAGAGGTAAGTCTTCTTGGCATTCCTGGGGCAAAAATGGGAGTTAAAAATCTGGATTTTATGTCGAATACTTTTGCCACCGCCTGTATTGGCATACAAAATTAATTGTACGATTATCGCCTGGCGTCTACATGGCAAAAACTTTCGAAATCTAACTTTCATTATCAGCCGATAAATGTCATCCTGGCGAAAATTGTTTTTCAAATACTTGACCTCATTTTCTTAAAATAAATTTGAGTTTCAGAAAGTGAATCATTTTAATTTTCTTTTGAAAAATGGTAGTTTCTCCTCAAAACACTAAATCATAACAATGGTACATTGAATTTTTCAAATCGAAACGCACATTAGTAAAATGTAATTAAAATCAATCGTTTGGAACTTATGAGTTGCGAGGAGTCCGCCATCTTAATTCAAGATGGCGTCAGTCCGTCGTGTCATGAAAAATTGCTAGTTTCCCTCAAAACACAAAATTTGTCAATTATTTCAATTGAAATCAAATGGAAATTTTCAAATAAAAAGACAAGGAGTCAAATAATTAAAAGCAGCCATTTTGCAGCATGACTAGTCCGCCATCTTAATCCAAGATGGCGTCTATCCATAACGTGTCGCAGTGTTTGGTTTTGTGCAAATTGTCTGTAACATCTCACCATTTTGAGCATGGTCTCACCCCCAAACCACCCTGTTTTCTTAAAACAAATTAGTGTTTAATAATAAGAATGACGATGAAATCAAGGATTTTCTCTTTAAAAAAAGACGAAATATTCGCCAAAAACAATTAATTGTTTGAAATGTATGTAATAATTAAGATAAAATAGAACTTCTCAAATCAACAAGTAAATAAACGCGTCCAAACATAGTTGAAACAAGTAATTTCCACAATGATCCACAAGATCAGTGCGCCATCTTGATTCAAGATGGCGTCTTCGAAGAAAATTTCGACAAAAACACTCCAAAATGGCGGCTAGCTTCTCCAGGTTATCTTCAAAAACGGATTAAAAATTCCGATCGCACTCGTCAACGATATTTCCGATCAGATTAATTTCGATTGAAACACAGAATATTGATTGCTCTTATCTCCCTTCGTGGCAAGTTGGCAAACGCCATCAATATCGAACGAATTGTGATTCAAACAATGATTACGTCAAAGTGATAACCGCACCAAAATGAGATAAAATTAGGGCAAAATAACAAGCAGGTGATTATTGATAAGGATCAAAGCGCAAATTCAAACTCGTCGACCGGCACAGTATCAAACATTAGTCATAGTTCCACCAGTTATCACCATCCAAAATTTAAAACTCCATAAGAATGCTCAAAATCCCCCTGATTGAATCAATTAAAATATTGTTGTTCGAAATACATGTACTATCGGTCTGCCCTACCTCAAATCAAATTCATTGAAAAGCATTTTGGGAAATTTTTACTGCATCGCAATCTGGATTTTATAAATCAAACTGACTTGGTATGATTTGACCAATTCACTTTCATGTGAGTTTATATGCTCTGCCTTAGCTGTTCACCTGGTGGTGACATGATGCGAAAACAATAATCCAGATGCAACAAATTGACCCATAAGTTTGCAATAGCGATTCGCTGTACACATGTATTCAGTTTTAGATTTGCCTCAAACATATATGGAAGTCACGTGCTGCTGTATCTCGCGTTAACTCAGTTTAAACTGTTTACATGCCATTTGCACTTGAATCTAACCACCCCCATGCTCTCTACAATGTTGGAAATAGGGATCCACATTCCAAATATTGATAAATAAACCAAATTCATTCATTTCTGAGGTTACTGCAAGTCCCCCATTTCCCAAGAATCCTAATCAGTTTAATAAAGCCACACAACAAATACATTATCGCTGGCTGTTATCAGAGCACGGTTCGCGGCCATTGGAAAAACAAACTGCTTCTAACAATTGAAAACGACAATCATTCAAGGCAGTTGCAAAATTCCCCAAAAGAAAGATATCAAGTTGGAAGCGTCGAGTGTTCATTTTCATTTTGACCTTCAATTGGTGCAGCTTGCCATCAATGGTCGTCCATGTGATTGTTTGGCAACAGTTAACAAAGCATGGTTAACTATAACTATTAAACCAAAATAATGCCTTAATTTGGTTTGCTTATACAGTATCCGTTGCCATTCGAAAATTCACTGACAAGCCCTTATAACCATTCAAGAAAGTAGTTTAACTTGCTTTCCAAGACATTCTTTAAGAAACAGTTGTAACAGTAATTATTTCAATCGAAGACATGAAATTCAAAATCCAAAAGGGCCTAAGCGCAGCAAACTGCGAGTGCGACAGGTACCATTGTACCATTTAGAAACGTGTTAAACTTGGTTCAAAAATCATGTTGTGCCACTTAGACCCTTTTGCCTTTTCCATTTTAAGTCATTAATTGTCTGGACATTTTCAAGATTTCACTGACACGCAACGACTTTACAGAAAACATTTTGACTTGCCTTCAAAGACATTCATTCAAAAACAGTAGTACATTATGCTGATTAAGCTAGACTTGAAATTGAAAAGGGCCTAAGTGCCACAAAATGCAAGTGCGGTATGTTGGCCTAATGTTGCATCTGTGTCCATTTGAAACGTATCAAAACTTGGTTCAAAGGTCACATGTACTTACGCATTTTGTATCACCCAGACCCTTTTGCATTTCAAGTCATTAATTTCCCTGGCATTTTCTAAATTCCTTGTCATTTTGGTTTATTCCCCTGACTTTTCAGCAAGTATGGCGTATAAATTTACTTTAATTTTAACTCAGTTCAAAGTACGAACAACCCTGAGGATGAGCTCGTGCTCAACTCTGTGTTGAGTCAAGCGCATTGCCCATATTCCAGCTTCAATTAAATATCCTTTCTAGCTTAATGTCCCACAGATAGTCAAGCGTTCAATTGACTGTCTTCACCCGTGTAATTGGCCAGTTCCTCCACACCACAAGAGGTGTTTCAGAGCTGCTAGCACGTCAATTACGGCACTTCAAGATTTGGAGGGTTTAGGCCCAGGTTTGGCAGAAAATGAGATTCCTCGTAACAACGTGCCATGACGTGTTCACTGCGCCAAGGTCAGTGCCATGACTTCAACAATGAAATTTCAGGATGAATGCATCAGCGTCCATCAGCAGCCCCCTCCCACTTCCCATCACCCCCTCCAGAACTGCCCAAGCGTGGCCTCCCAAAAGCTCATTGTGGTTTTGGCCACTCAAAAAAGTTACAAAACGCCAAAAATAATGGACGCACGAAACGAGCAATTACCCGCCTCTGGGCCATTGTGGGCCCAAATATGGTTTGCTCCGAAGGGCCCCACAAACAAAACCTCTACATCTGTTAGGGAGGAGAAAATGGTCAGGCTAGACAACCAACAAAGAAATCTGCAAGGTTTTCGTGCAGTTCGTGCAACGGTGCCACGTCTGTGCAGCACACCTCCCCCCAACATAAATATGAGCAAAAAATTAGTGTTCAACTTTCAAAAAGTTCCTGTCACTTGGGGAGGTTGGCAACTTGTAAAGTCAGGGGTACATGTTGATGGCTGCTGAAAACTTTGAAGGCACTGCATGCAATGCAAGTCCCGGCGAGTAGAGCCTCGTTCGCTGACTGCAGCATTCAATTTAATACTACAGTGGGACATACTGGGATTTCAAGGGCTTCAGAGAAATTTAGAGCAAAATAAAGTACTTCAGCCTGACTTCTTAGTGGTCATGCAATCATTATGACATTCTGTCAATGAAGTGGCGCGTGGCACTTTGATGCTGAATTGCAATGATGCATAAAATTGACTTTCCCCACCTAAATCTGGAAGTCTTTCAAGTCTAACAGTAGACACTGAAGTCTGAAGTCAAGCTGTAGTCCTGGAATTCAAGTTGTCACCTATGCAAGGGGCCCCATGTTGGTTGACGTCCATTGACGTTGTGAAGTGAAGCTAAAATCCTTGAAATCAAGTTCAAACCTAAATAAAGGACATCTTTAGGGCCGTGACTGGACGTATAGAACTTAGTTAGCTTTATTCACAGTCAGAAGAGTAACATCTGCACGACGTTTCGATTAACTTAAAACCTTCATCAGGTGCTGAAATCCAAAGGTTTTGGATATGAAAAAAATTTTACAAAGAAAAAATGGCGTTAGCCCATATACATAATGCAAGTTTCAACCACGAAAACCGAAATCCTTTAGGAAATAAACAGGTTACTTTGTAATTTTAGTATAAATTTTATATATAGTATATATATATGTAATTTAGTTCCTGGTTGAACTTGCATTATGTGTATGGGCTAACGCCATTTTTTCTTTGTAAATTTTTTGTCATGTCCAAAACCTTTGGATATTAGCACCTGATGAAGGTTTTAAGTTAACCGAAACGTCACGCAGATGCTACTTTTCTGACTGTGAATAAAGCTAAGCATTTGTCATTATTTTTCTCGAAACTGGATCAAAAAAATATATAATACATCTATGATGTGACTCATCGGGTTACGTAATTTTTAAGATTTGCCACCCCTCGGCAGCGCCATCGATGTTGAGCGATGCAGCACAGCTTATGCCGCAACACTCACCGCAGTGTGTCAACCCATTTTCAATAAACACCGGTGACAGGTATCCCAATTTCCGTATCAGTACTTGGCATTACTGTGCATTATCGGATAAAATGTGCCAGAGAAAGGCATATCACTCCATCCCTCAATATTGTTTCGACAGAAACTTCCCGGTCTTATCTTGGGCTTGATACCGAATAACACCAGTTTCTCGAAACTAGATTGCGAGTGGTTTAATCAATGGGGTCGCACATTCAGTACCACATTGATGACCAAACCTCGACACATGCAGTGACGCAGCTCGGCTTGTACTCTGCTCGCTTGTTTGTGCTAAATCTCTTGGCTGATTTTGGTTCAATTTCAACTGCCAAACAACCAGTTCATGCCAGCAACAACCACGGTGCAATAAAACAAACCGCATTTTGTGGAATTATTTTTCGTGTTTTAGTTGGCCCGAGTGATGGCGGAGCACCTATGCAACACCTATACTGTACATGGTCATAAAAGCCTAAAAATAATTAATAATTGGCCAAATTGATGTGGCGACCTACTCTGCTATTATGTCTTGCAAACCTGAAGAGCCACCCAAACACCCAAAGAAAACTTGTTGAAATTTCTCACCTGTGGGATCCTTGTTGGCCACGCGACCTTGCTCCCCAAACCTCCAGTTTCAGAACCGCCCACTATTAATAAACAATAGAGTGCAATTAAGTATTGTACATTGGAAATTCATAGTTCATTATCTCCTGAATTCCTAACCCCAACACGCAAGGTCATGCAACTATAGTTTAAGCAAGTTCAATAATGAGCCATGCAAAGGGACAATTTTTGGACTTCATAAGTGACCAAGCAACGGAAATTATTTCAATTTGAATTTCAAGAAAGCTTATGACTATCAAGGCATTACCCGGTGGTGGAACAATGATCAGTCATCAAAATGAAACAAACTGGCAACATTAAAACAGTCCTAGGTATTGGACAAATAACTCATGGAACCTATGCACAGCCCCATACCCAGTGATGACAATCATTGACCAAATTTATCAAATTGTGAGCAGAAATGATGGATTTTTGTCTAATAAATTCACATTTTTTCAAAAGAGAATCGCCGAAGGCGAAAGTTTCTGCAAAACTGGTTGACAGATGATGGATTTTAATCCAATATTTTTTAAAACAGTAATGATGACATCATTTGGCTCATCACTTCCGTCATCATTTGGCTTACCCCCTCCCTAAGATTATGACATAATATTTGATCGTCCCACATACAGTAGTCTGAGCATTGGTCAGTTGATGGGCACCGATTATCTTAATTGTTATGCATAGAATATTATCAAAACGACAACGTCATTCACAATTATCAATCCTTATCATCAAATTGATAAGGACACAAACATCGATGATATTGATATACACATATCTTGGTTGTAGGAATCATATTTGAAAATAAGTTTTGCAAACAATTGCACAAAGTTACACAAGGGGACGTTCGACAATGTTATGTCATCATCTTAGGGGGTTGGGACATCCACTTCTTAAACGAAATAAGGGCTTCTTCAATAAAAATTAACCTAATTTTGAAAAGAAACAGCCGTTTGTATAACACAATGAATACAAACTTCCTAATACTAGAAAATGTCAAATTGTATGAATTTAAAATCACAATCCAGATCAAAGTCAGCCTTTTTCTGATGCTCGGAAAGCCATCCAACCGATAAGCTTAGCGACTGCCAGCTTACCAGAAGCCAGAAGAAGGAAAGTGCTACTGACTTAAAATCGTAAAAGTTAATCCAATTTCAACGAAATTTACAACTCTGCAACCATCACATTCAGTGATTCAAAAATCCAGTCCGTGCTAAACAGACTTCAGAATAGGTGACTAACGCTGACCTGATGTACCCAGATACAGGTGTTAGGATGATGCTGTACTGAAAACAGGCTGATATCTGCACAAAAAAGTGCTTATCTGGTCTAAGGTTGCCCAAACTAGATAACAGAGGGAAGTGCAAAACAACAAGGATTTTTGCTTATTTTTCATTGGAAATCGTAGGCCCACCATGACAAAAACTGCAATCAAGATTAATACCAATTTGAATTTGATGAAAACATCAGGCATAGGAAAGAATCAAGCATTTGAATGCCATTAGATAAAAAAGAGGAGTCATTAATCCTACATAAATATAGTGAACAACTTGCCATAACCGTGAAATAAAATGTTATGAGTTACCATTTTCATACATTGGTGCAAATATCAAAACAGGAGATATTTAGGAATGAAATTTATTTCAATAACCAGCTGAATGTTTTAAAAAAAAACACCCCACACCATCAAAATTGAAATGTCACAAAATTACATGTGGGTGGGTAGATATCAAATCTGATGGGTATTTTTTTCCGTTTCAGATATTATTTTGCACGCTGAACACACATAAAGCTGATATGAACAACCTTCTTGGAGGACAAATAGGATTAGAAGATTTCATCTTCGCACATTTGAAAGGTGGGTTAATGGAATCCATGCTTTCTGAACACGGCTGCAATGTTCAAAGTCATTTCATCTGAAATTGCCCAATCCTGGGCTTTTAATTTATTTGATTTATTTTATTTTATCTTATTTATTATTAAATTTAGATAAAAAAATAAATTTCAGAACAATTTCATTCTTTTAGCTTCAAATCGAACCGAACAATTCCGGACATTTCTTTTATCACTGTTTCGAACGTCATAACCCTAGACATTCGAAATGAAAAGTATTTTTTTCTGTACTGTATACAAGATTTATAATGCTCTGCTACCTTCACCCGCTCTGCTATAGACACAATGGGAAAGTGGGCTTCTCCTAATGACTCGTAGACTTGCAATGATTGCATTTGGTTAGAACAGGCAAAATTAAGCAATTACACATTGAAATTATTTTAGGGCAAGTAACGCACACACAGAAAATAAATAAATAAAGAAGTTGCGATAGCTAGCACAGGTGCCATTATTGTATACTTTTACTTAAATATTTTGTGCACATTTGAAGTAGTGCATAATGTATTAACGTATATCAGTATTTTTTTGGTTATGTGCTTAGTGTACCATTAAAAAGTTTTCTCTAAGACTGACAAATAATTTTGAAAACCCTTCAAATTGGTCATCGGCAAACTTTCATAAAAATATAACGGCTACGTCATTTCGGTTCACTTGATTCATAATAACTCCGTACCTTAATTTGAATAGATTCCAAACAAACTTTCATTTGTTCTAAGAATGGCCAGAACTGCGCAACAAAATGTTAAGGTCATGTCTTGCTTCTATACTCTAGGACGACCCAAAGAGATAGACATAACCAAGACAGAGGATGCACTAGGACTGACCATCACGGACAACGGTGCCGGATACTGTTTCATCAAGAAGATACGCGAGGGCAGCGTCATTGGCCAGATCGGTCACATACAGGTGGGCGACCACATCGAAAGAATCGACAACGAAAACCTGGTGGGCAAGAAGCATTTTGAGGTGGCCAAGTACCTAAAAGACATTCCTAAGGGAACCAATTTCACAATACGATTGGTGGAGCCCTTGAAGGCTGGATTTGGTAAGCCGAAATGCCTGCTAGTATGGCTAATCAAAATTCAACGGAATTTTAACCGTAACTTGTACAATGCACTCCATTCCAGGTCCAATCGAGCCTCGAGCTAGCTCTGGCTCTGGCAAAAAGTCCTACGGCAGCGGCCGAGAAACGCTACGATTGCGTTCGTCAGGGCCAGCAACAGTAGAAACAGCAGTAAGTATAATGGACAACTGCAAACTGTATGGACTATTGCCAAAATTATTTCGACTAGAAAAAAATTTGTATCAAGGAAAGCAAAAAAGTTACAGGGTTTTTTTTTACTAAACTGGATGTCAAATAGCGAATTTTAACTCCTGACTGCATTTGGTTGACAACCCCACCCCCTCCCAAATTGGTGAAATCATAGTTGAACATCCACTGTGTTTATAACACATTTTTGAAGGCATGTAGAAAGTAGAATAGGCTACACTATACCGTTCTACCAAACATTTTGCAGTAGCCTGAAGGTCAATATCAAAGGCAACTGTACACAATTTACTTAAGATGGCGAAAAACAAGACATTGGTAGGCAACAAAGTGCCGAAAACAGGCACGATAAAGGGTGAGGGATATCTGACAGAATTCAAATGTCTAGTGATTCAATAAAAAGGAATAAAAATGCCATGGGCCCAATGAAATTATCATGACATCCATGATCTATAGGCACCCTGAATGCTTCCAGACTACAATTTTTGAACAAAAATATAATAACAAAAACATACCATAATGTTTGCAAAGTTGATCCCACGCCAAAAGTTGCTTCTGAGCCTCAATAACATCGTCGACCATTTGTTTTTCAGCCAGATGACGTGATCGAGAAAGCTATCGAAAAAATCAACAGCCTGTTAGAAGCCTTCATGGGAATTAACGACACTACCTTAGGTTTGTAGCAGCAAATAAACAAATAGGCACATCGAATGACCTTTTGCTATATTACCTTTCCATCTTTCCAAACGGTACAGCCACGCAAATCTGGGAGCTGGGCAGTGACAAAACGAACCCGATGGAAATGACCGACATCATTGAGTCCTCAGAGCTGAACGATTTTGGCTTCACTGAGGACTTCGTCTTCGATGCGTGGGGGATAATCAGCGACGCGAAAGCAGGCCGCCTTCCCATGGGATCGTAGCTGAGGGAAAACAAACTGACCAATAAGAGTGGGAAGAGTCATACAGACAGTTTTGGCAGTGACATTTTCCTGTTTACAACGGTTTTACAAGCAAGAGTGCGGTCCATTCAGGGCAAGGCGACGATTTTTATTACGTATTAGGTTATCATATTTTGATACCGTCTTAGGCAAGAAGCACGTACCTTCTTCCCTGATTATGTCCGCAGAAGCAAAATTGTTAGGGTATTTGCTTTCTATGTTTTAATCGGTAAGCAGAGGACCTCGAAAATCTATTTGAATATGTACGGGACCGGTATTTATTGAACGGATTATAATTGACTTCATCGAGCCAAGGTCTGCGTGTGAAACTGTAGTAATTTCAATCACGATGTATATAAGGCTAATTCACAGATGTAATTTACTTTATAATTTCTATTATAAATCTAAATAAAATAATCATTGGTCAATACCCTGTAGTCAGCTAAAATGTCCCATGGGTATGTATACTGTACATGTATGTCGTACTGTAATTGCTAGGGTATAATGAACAAGAAATCAATGAACAGAATAGCTAACTGAATTATATTTGTAAAAACAGTACAGTGTGTGCAACAACGGACGTTGAATGCAACCCAAGTTTAATTGAGTAATACGGTGTTAATACTGGCTTAGAAGCAGGTAGACCGAGTTTACCTTTCAAGAGGCACAACTGGTATGCATTTTGTATACATCAGATGCGTGATTCGTCAAACATCGTAATTCTAAAGCATATCCTGCATTAAGACATTGTATATGAAAACTGTGAACAATTACTTGTCGTTTTATAAAAAAATTGTATTATCTGTATAAAGACATTTCAATTCAACGAATTATTCAGTCTCGAGCTATGTTAAAACAAAAAATCTATGGAAATTACATGCATCAGCATTCCGCAAGGGGTTAGTATTTAACTAGCACACGTCCAAGCGACCCCTTCCAAAACAATCCTCTGCCAATCTGGACGAGGGTCGTTCTCACTTAAGGAAATAATCTCAAGTATATTTATGGAAAGCTGCATGCATTTGGCAGGACATGTACTAGGGTAACATTAAAATAAAATTCATTTCAACGCTGTTAGAAATAACTGGGGAAGCGATCCAAGAAGCACAAATTTAGTAGAGAGAATTTAGATCGACCTTAACCTCCCATAGGGTAGGCGTGACGTTTCGCATTTTAGCTTCCACTTATTACTTTTTAAAGGGATTTGTCAATTTAATTTTTTGGTTACCGTCACTTTTAGTGAATTTTTTTTGAATTTGGTGAAAAAATGAGAGAATTTGGTTGAAATTGTCAAAAATCGTTACTAGGATCGATTTGGTTCGGCAGTGGAAACTTATTTAACAAGACCCAAGGACAGTATATAACAACCAAAAGGTGCAACAAGGTAGGATACTTCAAAGACACTCACAGAAAGAAAGCATAAGCCAACTGTACGTTTATGCTTCAGTAGTTTTTAAAGACACATAAAGGGTCCAAGAAAATCCTCACCTAGGTAAACGTCACGTATCGCTGATATCCTCCTCATCCGGATCTTGCCATAAGTGTAGCTTTCCTTCTGTACCAGTGATTAGACAAGGCTTGCTGGGATGATAGTCGAGAGAGTGGACTACCTTGGAACCTAGATGAACGAGTTTCTCCAAGATAGTTTGCTAAAAAGATAAAATTATAATGATTTACTCGACATCATCAAGACTGCTTGCACTACACTTTTAAGCAATTGATGTGCATAAGGATTACAACTCCCCTTAGCATGGCTATGAAATGCTCAAATAACTTTATCAAAATTTACCAATAAGTCAAAACAATTTTCAAGAAAAACACCACACAATATAAAGCAATGTACCATTTTACATGTTGCCTAGAGATATTTACTAATTTTTATAAACCAAATGCATAATGTGATAACTGTTTGCACTACATATACATGTAAATGGTCGATAAGCCATTGAGCTAACCTTAACTAAGCTCCAGATGTACACATTGCCATCTTCTGATCCAGACAGCACCTCGGCATCGGTGCTGCTCAGGCACGAGACTAAGCGATAGTCGGTATTTTTGTGGCCTTTATATCTGTTCGAATACAGCAAGCATATTATAACAAATGCTTCAGCTTCTTAGGAAATGAATTTTGAGTCCAGCTTACTCGGAGAGGATGTCGCCCGTGTCCTTGTCCATTAACTTCAGGGTGCTATCCATGCAAGAAACCAGAATGCATTGACCGTCCCGAGTAAAGTTTACACAGGACACCGACTCTGCAGTTAGAGGTGGCAAATTATGAACGAGAAAACCAGAACTGGCTTGATCCACGAATAACTCGTCGGCTCAACTAATGATACATACGGCCAGCGCTGTCGCAGAACATCTGTCCCTTTCTAAGGTCGTAGCGCCTAACAAAGCCATCAGCGGAACCAGTGAGGATTTCAAAATTGGAAACATGAAGTGATGTAATGCTGTCTTTTGCATCATCGATTACCTAATTTGCAAACAGAAGGATTGATCATCTTGGATTGATCTCTTGTTTTTCATAGCTTTGTTCTTCATGTGCCCATTATACCAAACTTGTTGGAGGTAAATGAGTGTGACAAATTTCAGCGCAAAATATGACTGCGTAATTGCTGGAAGACTCACCTGAATCGGTTCATTCTTTTTACTCTTGCAATCCCAGCAGCGCACCGTGCCATCGATTGATCCTGAGAGAGCGACGGACGATTCTTCATTAAATTTTACACAGTTGACTCTGCCTGAAGAGAATACATTGAAGGTTTTGGAGCAACAGAATGTGAGCAGGAAGCTTTCTTCGTTAGCAGCGCGTTCACACACCTACATGGCCACGGTACTTCCTCAGAACCTGCCCAGACGACACATCCCATAAAATGACTGCTTTGTCCATGCCACACGAAACCAGTTGTCCGCTATCGCAGGAACTCTGAACGTCCAATACCTCGTATCCGTGGCCGAGGTACGTTTTTAGCAGCACCCCGCGAAAAGGGTTCCATAGTTTGAGCGTCTTGTCACTGCCACACGTCATAGAATAATTTCCATCAACTGAAAATTGAACCACAACTAGTAGTAAGATGAAGACTAAAATTTGAATAGGATCTTTGTGTGAAATGCACAGAATGTTTCCACAATCAGTCCCGTGTTATAACGTTTATTTGATGCATTTCATTGTGCATATAGGATGCAATATTACTGAGGTGATCTTTTGGGTACTACGTTTTGGGCACTTAGATCTTATTAGAAGCTTAACAAAACAGCTCATTTGAGTTGTCATTGATTAGATAATCCTTTTGTGCTGTACTATATAGCTTCATAAAGTTCTATACATATAGAACATAAAAGCTCCTATTCTCCAGGATTATACATGTACATGTATATATTACCATTGAACTTGACAGCACGAACAGCACCTTGTTTACAATCGATGGAATGCTTTAATTTTGTCGGCAGGGTCATTGTGAATTCCTTGTTTCAGCTATTAAGTCACTTATATTGCTTCTCCTTGATTCCTAAATACGTCTAATAAACAACAACACACAAAAACAAACTCATCTTTCGAACGTTTCCAGGGGGTGTCACGTGATCCCACGTAGTGATGTCGGGAGCTTTAATACGACATCCGGCATTTGTCCCCATGATCTAGATTTCGCATATTTCAACGAATATAAATCGCAATAAAGAGGCGGATTGCCGAATGTGATGAAATCGCTACAAAAATGGAGCGATATATTAAATCTATCGCTTTAAATAATTTATATATAGAGATTTGGCAGAAAGGGCCGATTTAGTCATGTGCCTGGGGAATTTGGACATCATCAATGCGGAATAGCATCAATGCATCAATGCGGAATAGCATCAATGCGGAATAGTCCGTCCAAGGAAAATAGAAACTGCTACACCTAATTAAAAGATTTTAACTTATAGATTACAGTTTTCCACAATGCGTGTGAAGTCACGGCACAAGGCTGGCATGAGTACCGAAAATGGCCTGGCAAGATTTAATTGCAAACAGGCTTTTGCATTCCATTGCCGACCCATTTCAAATTCCCCAGTTTTTTGTTTCCTTGGACGGAACCACAATTTTCCATTGAATCGTTATTCACACTGGGAAATCGACCACTAAATTCGAAAAAAAACGGTTAATTTTGCAGGTGTTTACACTCTTATGATAAGTAAAATAGTAGGTTGGCAGACTCCATCCTTGCAACCAGGGTTTGAGCCCCACATCAGGTGTCCTGGATGTGGTTTTGATGTCCCACAAACCCACCCCAAAAGCAAATGCACGGGATAGAAACTATGCCAGTATCTGCGGCATTGTAATTTCCTAATTTCGGGTTCAATTTAGTCCACACAATTGGGTAGTTGCTGACTTTTAGTCAGTTTTAGTAGTGACTTTTAGTTTATCATAGTATAGCACAACATGTCCCTAAATTACAAAGTATTACATAAAACAAATATGGTCGGAGATTCCCTTCAGGCGAGACAAAATATGACACTTTAATAGAAAAGACCGGTGTTATTTACAGAAACCTGGTAGTATGAAAGTAATCCATTAAATCGGTCTGATTTTGAAGTGCAAGCCAATCAACGAGAAGACCATGCATTTCAGATCTTGAACTAAATAATAGAAGCATCTGAGACCGTCTGGATCCCTGCAAAAAAGAACCATTTTAGGTGAAGATGCAGGTTATGGAATAGTGCATTGCAGGGTGTGGCAGCGGGCATACTCACTTGCTTTGATTTACATCAACCAGGGATCCTATTTTTGAGGTTGTGAAGGACACGTGTTCGTCTCCCATGACAATTTCAAGCTCCTGAAAACGGACACAATTTTCGTATTTAAGTTGCAGTGGCCACTTTTGACATGTATTTGTCAGAATATAAGCAATACTTACTTGTCGTCCGACTCTGTCTGGTTGGGGCCACAGGGAATCATCCTCATCCATGATTTCCGATTCGTTGACAAACTTTCTCAACTCGTCCAGCACACACTTGTGAACAGTGGCCTAGAAATTTGTTTAACGACAATTCAAATGCTTAGCTTGATTGGCCCAGCAAAACATTAAACATTATTACAGACAGGGGCGCAGTAAATAATGGTAACCATAAATATATGGTTACAATTGATTTGGCATCTTCTCTGGTTAGCAAAATCCCAAATTTAACAGTTTCCAGCATTAGAGTGAGGCTGCAGCTGAAGATTTCTTATTCCAACATTTTCGACCTAACTGGACCAGCCCACTCTACCCCCATCTTGGACGTCCTATTTCAAAACTTTTACGAGTCAATACCAAGACGGGTGAAATGACATGTAGGCTATTTGCAGTAACAGTTTTCTCCTTGGACTACGTTTACAACTTTACATACAGACATATAAAGGCTTCAAGTATCGCCTCCGGACGTCTTTCATAATGCTGATAGTTACACTATCAGATTTATGAAAGCCACCCTAGACGTTCTCCCATCTGAGTCCAAGCCGGCTTTGTTATGTGAACAACTCGTGCATATTCCAGATAATGGCAGAGTTATCAAATACCCATCAGCTCTAATAGCGCATGCAGTCATTTAAATCATTTAAATCAGTAGAGAAGAGTAGAGTTAAACAGATAGCATATCCTTTGTCACGGATGCCTCCACTAGTATATGCTATGGAATCTGGAGGATGAACTACCACTCTCCATTCCAATCCTACAATCTTAAGGTGGTGTCCCACCCTGCTGGTCTCCATGCCCTACTAGCATATATCCTCTGTTTCAGGGTCCACCACCTTGCAAGCATGCGCTTCGCTGCTGGGATATTTGTCTTTTTCCCACCTCATCGCCCATGAAGCCAGTCATGGATATTACCCCTTTTTGACGCAGATCGCAGACTGCCGATATCGGTTGAAACTCTGCCCTAGCCCAAAACCGTGTATATAAACCGTTATATATGGCCTGATTCCACTTGTACGTGGTCAATCTATTCTACAGGGACATTCAAGTGCTATGTCATCTTTATTTCCTACCTCCCTCCTGTTATCATTCGTAACAATGTTCCCACCACCATGCCCATAAGATGACGTTATATTTGAACATCTCCTGCAAGGGGGGAAGGGGAATCGGAAATGGATGAATGAAAGAAGAGTGGGGTTGATTGAAATTATGACATGGGAGGATGGCAATGATGACATCATGGGCCTGAAGGTCGTGGAATCGGTGAAGTACTTGGGAGTCACCATCAACAGACGGTTGACATGGAACTCCTATATTACCAGAATCACGGGTCAGGCAAATCAACGTCTGCGATTTGTGCAAAGGGTGTTTCGACAAAGTTCCCAGCATGCCAAAGAGGCTGCTTATCAAATGCT
>JAQFYZ010002519.1:0-16703 GCA_034695085.1 Cylindroiulus punctatus | reverse complement strand
ACTTCTCAAAAATGGGAGGAAACTAACATTTTCAGACACAAAAATGGACTGAAAATAAGACTATGTTTTTACAGTGTGCCTGGCGATGAAGGCCCTGAATGCCACATTTGCTGAACAAGTGACATCCATGCACCAAGGGCATCCAACCGTACCCAAATGGAAAAAATACACCAATTTTGGCTCGTTTTATTTTTTCTTAGCTATACACTATTGGTTACACGCAACCACAAAATTAAAGGGCCGTCAAATTGCAGCCAATGTCGCGTTTTACATCATCTTATTAATAACGACCAAAAAGTTTGGTTTATGAATCCATTCCATGGTAAGGACTGCACCATATAAGCTAAATATGATTCCAGTTCTCAGTGGATCCATAAAATAGAAAATAACATAGTTACAGTTCCATGGTTAGGAGATGCGGCTGTCTGGCTGAGTCTGATTTCAATCCTCTGCGGATCTATAAAATTACAGATTTCAACTTGCAATAAGCTGAAGGAACAAAACTGATTAACAACATGGTTTGCGTAAGGCTAACGTTGCTATTAAAGCTACTAAAGCTCATAGCCTATTAAGCGAACCAAATTAGTTATATAGCATGCTGTGTGCCTTTATAGCGTATTGTCAAAAGTTTATGGGGAATTACATTTTTATGCAATTTTTATCGCATTGACTTAGTGAATCTGAATTTCAACCCCAATAATGACTCCAGAATTCGTTTAGTTAACTTCTTAATATTTCATTATTATGTTAGAGGGAATCGTAACCCAATTACTGATGGAATCGGAACGCTCTTCTAAACATCTTTGTAAACTCCCTGTACATTGTATGTTCATTTATCTGAATTTGCTAATGCCGTAAATCACCATAAAAAAATTCGTTCAAGCAACATAATTTCTGTATATCCTACATATTATCCGAAGACACGCATTTCCAAAACTAATTTTATGAATGAAAATTTCGCAATATTTTTCCTACAATTTATATACCACCATTATGCACAGACATGGATTGTGATGCAGACTTTTCATAAGTTAAGGTTTTTCATGTTCTAAATTTATTGTATATCCTGTTTGCTGGTTTATTGTTATCGTAGCATATTGGGGCTAACATTACTTCGCACAAAGTCGGATATTCTGAAAGTAATTAGGGAATGATTTAGTGAAATTAGATAATTCATCATTTGAATTACGGTATTGTGCTCCATACTTGTATGATATGGGTGATTATGGGTTTAGATGCTTGCGTGAGGCTGAATGCGCCTACGCACGTACATGTACTTGTAATCTAGTGAAATTGATAGGCCGGAGATCTAAAATTGCTGAGAACGGCCATCTTATGGCTTTGATAGTCTTAAGTACGCTTCCGTGCACATATATCGCTTATTCGTTGGGATTACCATCAACCAACAAGGTTGGACCAATTTTCCTCTAGCAACTTGGAAGAAGTTGCTTCTATGTAAAAATCAGCCTTTTCAAGAATCATATGTTTCATATTCTGTATTGACAGATGTTTTATTGCTCCAGGCAGTCATTAATTACAAGTATTAAGGGTCTGGAGATCGAATTAACCCAAATGACTGGTGCGTTCATTGCAGTAGAACATAACGAGCAGCATGCAGCATCAGCCAGAACCCCTTTTCGTTAAACGGGGTTTGAATATATATTCAAATGTGGCGGAAATCAATTAATGATGAGGGCATCTTTTCGTGTTTAGTGGTTTCTTAACAGCTGTTCTGTTCGCATGAGGTTTAAAAGTTTGCAGTTCATGAATTTTTGAAAAGTTTCCTTCCGCTCATCAATTCGGCACAGAGAAATCCATTTCGACTGGTAATTCGATGTAATATGGCGTACAGCTCATGAGTGAGTTTGGAAACTGCTCTCCAGCAGAATGTTCGTATTGCAGATTTGTCACTGGCAAATTGTCAACAAAGTCGTGCGTGTTGAAGACATGAAATTAAAAATATTCTATGCGCAAAAAGTGCAAAATGTAGTTAATTCATACAACATTTCTATGAACAAGCGTAACTATTCAAAAGTGCCCCTCAGTAATATTACTTTTTCCAAGCTCAATGCAAAACGTATCAACATTCTTTTGGCACATGCATCCTATTGGAATTCGTCCTCAGTTGTATGTTGAAGCATTTTGCTGATCATCTCACAAACATTGTTTTGGCATATGGAACCTTTTGGAATTCGTCTTCAGTTGATAATGCTGATGTCAAAATTTGCTAGGAAACATGTCAATCAATATGCGAAAATTTGATCACGTGGCTCTTGTGCATACCTCTGTGGTTACATCTTGCTATATCCCCATTACGTCATTATGTTTTCATCTGAAAATTAGTCCATTTTGCCTTGCAGGCACTGTGCCCCCCAAATCCATACACACACACACACACACATCTGAAAATTAGTAAAATCATGCCTCTTTGATTGCGATCACTTACACGTACTTCACTTCTGAAACCGATGATGGACAACTCCCTTACACCATTATGTCGGAATGCTCACTATGTTCAGGATGTGACCAAAAATGACAACTCTATCCTGATCATCCTGGAAGTTATTATCTAGTTATTAAACAAGTACTAGGTTTATCATCATTTTAGGAAATGAAGTCATTAAAGTCCCTAACAATGGCATCACATGCTGAGTCCCATTCTAATCATTCTTGGTACATGTGTTTCCATTATACACTGTATATCCAGCCCATGTCTGCTCATACAGTACCGGTAAAATTGTACATAATGTATGTTTAACCATATGAT
The DNA here is from genome assembly GCA_034695085.1 of Cylindroiulus punctatus. NCBI lineage: Eukaryota > Metazoa > Arthropoda > Diplopoda > Julida > Julidae > Cylindroiulus > Cylindroiulus punctatus. Next base: position 13,936 of record JAQFYZ010002519.1, on the reverse strand, counting down.
CTGGTACTTAATATTTTTTTTGTCTTTTTCAGCTCTGTGTCAATATCTGGAGGAGCTTCGAGGTCCAGTGCTAGTGACCGAACCACCAAGCCGAATAGACTTTTCCAACAACACGGGTACCGTGCTAAAATGTGCCGCTGAGGGGGCGCCCCCACCCCGCCTGGAGTGGGTGTACTCGGACGACACCCCGGTGAAGAATGTCCCTGGACTCAGAAGGATTTATTCCAACGGAAGCATGGTCTTAAGTCCGTTTCCTGCAGAAAGATTTCGACAGGATATCCACGCCACGGTGTACAAATGTTTGGCGTCCAACACAGTGGGTGCAGTGGCCAGCAGGAACATACATGTCAGAACAGGTAGGAAACAGTCCATGTTGTCATACAAGTGTAAAAGCAATGTTCAGTTGCGAGACTGCGAATTAGAAGGCTGTCAACGGAGATGGAATTAATGGCCCTGCCATGCTAGGGCAATTGTTTATCTTCGTGTGTTGTTGTTCATTATGCATTGTGCATGCAGCGATATCGTTTTTCTACATTTATTCAATTAAGCCTGAAATTTGGCACAAAAACAAAGGTTGTTGTCGTGTGTGCGAATTATGCTGACAGGTTTTTAAGGTTCGCCAACATAAACACTTGGATTAATTATGCAAGCAGTGTACCATTTTATGTTGGGCTATATGCACTGATGGGAACTTGTCGTGCGATGGCACACTTAAATTTATGAAAATTAACAACAATAAACGGGCCGGAATTGAAAATATGGTGAAGTGAATATACTGTGTCCAATTTAAGAGGTGACTCCCTCGTGGGAGCCCATTAAAACACAAAACCGAGAATAACCCACCAATTATAAGGTTGGGTAAAAACAACGTTTAGAGCAATTTGCTGATTTCTAATGAATGTGTTTAGATAATTGCACTTATTTGGAAATCCTTTTTGTGCTCTTTTCCCCGTTTGCAATTAGCGGCGTAATCATCGTCAACTGCTAAATCGAATTTATGGGCAAACAAGAAATTGAAACTGTTTTTTGTTCCCAATTAATTATGCTGCATTTAAGTTGACATTAGCGGCTGGCATTTTTTACAAAGTTGGTGCTGATTTGTTAAACATGTACTGCAGATCTCGAAACATTCTACAGATCGTATTCTTGCTTTGCCTGCAATTCTATTCATGGATGTTAGTGCATTTTTTTCAAACCAAATGACATCCACAATAACTTAAAAGTACATTTGTTTATGGGATACATTTTCTTTTAAAGTATGCATTTCAACTTCGTTAGCAAATCCAGTTTCACCGAAAATTATTTGTAAACCCTCATGCAATGATTATTTGCTATAGATACCTAATGAACTGAGATATCACGTTGCTGAAGATTTTACAGAAAAAAAATAGATATATTATAAGTTACATTGCGCCCGACTCTAAAACTGTACAATATGTTTGCTTGAAATCTTTTTTTCAATTTTTGTTAATTACATGTACAGTGTAAGTGCATTTAAGGGTAGTTTAAAACCTGGAACTAAGTTATAAAAAGTGTAATTATTACTCCCAAGTACAATAGGGACATTAACGGACAGAAAGCGCGAACTTAAATCTAGGAGCGAAAGTGTAAACATTTCATTCAGAAAGTACACTCACATTCATTTGTGATCTAGTATAATTGCTAACATGTCAATTGCACCATTGGCTCGCATTGTCTTTATTAAAAGTAAATGCAAATGTGCTCGAAATTAAACCAACATCCTGATCACCCGTCACTCATGTGCACCGCAGCTATCAACAAAATTAATTTATCTTTAATTTAATTTGCACGAGCTTCCTGTTGGAATGCGTATGCTCCAGTCATTATCAAATTACTGATAACGCGCATTATCTCTTTCGCAAAAAGTTGTTTTGAATTATTCTAATGAGAGCGACTGACACAACTCTGGATGTCGATACAACGTGCTGTTTTCAATAAATGTCAAATCCCCGATGCCTAATCTGTTTTGGAAAAAGCAGTCCATCCATTATTAATAGAAGTTTTAATGAGGCACTCGAGTGACGTGGGAAGTGAGCAAAACTGCTGTAAGGCACAATCAATCGTTTGCCATTAAAATATCACCGGATTCTGCCAGGGATAAGCTAAGCACTGTGTCAATATGGTCGGGTCGATATGCAGGCTAGCGAAAAACTTATTAGGGCTCGCCATTTGATGACATTATCAAATGGCAGATTTTCCTAACGGTTAACTCGATAACATTTATCCACTTATTTTGTTGCTTCTTGCACACGTGTTTATTGCTGCGCCCTGGCCCAATAGGTGCACGTAGAAAGCTATATCAGGTTATAAACGATGCTCTAGTGCCAAATTTATGGGCGCCAATATCTTTGGAGATATTGAATTTGTCTTACACTAATGCACTTGTAAACGAGCTCATTTCCTGATGCACGACCTGATGAACACAGTTTAACGACGTGTACTAGTTTATAAAAATGCATCTTGTTTTTAATACTCCGCATGCAGGACGATAATTTTTCATTTTTACAGAACGAACGCATAAAAAAATGGTTATTAACGCGTCGAAATCGTTAGCTGTGCTTCAACAACCAATTTTTGGAGCTATAAACCAGCCTGCAAATTAGCATCCTGATCGAGTTTGGGCGCCAAAAATGCAACGCGAGAACAACATTTTCTTGTTGTAAAATAATAATGCTCTTAGCACAAATCCATAGTGCCATGTAAGCAATTTGAGGAATTCTATTGATGGTGTGCCCGAGTGAGGCTGAATTGAATCATTCGTTAAGGAGTGTAGCATGCATATGGAACATATGTACGCTCCAGTTGAGATAAATAAACCACTCAGTTTAAATAGCAGAAGAATTCCCTCAGAATTCTCGTATTTTCTCTTATTTTGCAAACCTTCGTCATGTGGTGCACAAAGAGTGCTCCAAATGAGTACAGCATACATTGTCTAAATAACCTGCAGAAAATACATTCATGCGTTGACTGCGAAATTAAACAACTGTAATGAATTTTAGACACAAATTTGGTGAAACAGATGCGGATATCCCACGCAGTGTCCATCAGCCTTAACGGTTGAACCATGTTACATGTAGTTATGAAGTGATTCTGCATGCGTTTTATGATGATTTTGGAACGTTCAAAAATCACTGTTAACATGCAGCATTTGAGATACCTTAAGCTTGCTTAGCTAAGTTAGTCATGCATGTAAAGTTCTGCTAGTACTTGTTGATTTGGGATTCGGTATTGGGGTATTTAGAATCAACACACGTGACGTGAGGGTAGGATACAGCTTACATGTAAACGTAGTATCATCACAAAGTCGCGTTTATTCGGAAACTGCAATTGGGAGTGTGCAACGCCACTGGTGGCGCTGCAGTCAGCCACTTTCATGACCGCGAGAGTAGGATAAAAGCCTCAAATGCAATGGGAAGTTATTCATTTTCCCCAAATAAGCTCGTAAATGCAAGCTAATTATTATTTTAACGATTTTGACTAACTCCGTGGTACCCAATAATACTCTTTGTTGGTATTTAAAGCATTCCGTATTTATTTTTGGACCACGAGCTTGATTTTATCGAATTTCGCCATGTTATTTGCTGAACGTATCCTACTTTCATGGGAGCTTACTCGACTGCCACTAGATGGCGACCCTTTCGCTGCACTCTCCCAATTGCTTATGGAGTGATGACAATGACGTAGAACAGCCAATGATTTGTTATTAGCATGGCTTTAATCAGTTTCGCGTCAAAAGTCGAATTATGTGCACTAAACGCTTTTCATGTTCCTCGTAACATTTGCACTCAAGAGGTCGCAACCAGGCAGAGGTTATCCAGTCCTTTAATTGGTTGGTGCCACCCAGAGAATTAACATAAAGGCGAAATTCTTTTGCATCCTCCGATTCGCACGTGATGTCGAAATCCAAACCTCTTTTAGCTTTATTTACTCCTCAAAAGATTTGCCCAGAGGATTCGGCTTATCATGGCGCATTTTCACTGTTTATACGCTTTCCTTCTCTCCCAATAAGACGAAGATGCTGCTGCTAGACGACTGTAGCATTTCCCCTCGGTGCAGTACGGAGGCCCTGGGGGGACGCGCGCTTTTTTTTATTATTGCCAAATGAGTTTTTTAGGCCTGGCTGTAATTAGCTCTTGCACTTGCCCGGAAACGATATGCGCACGGTATGGCCTAATTTAATTAATGTATGGCACGCTCGGGCGCCTAAATCTCCTAAGAAATTAACACGTAACATTTGCCAGCCAATTCCACATAACACCTTAATGCCCCAGCTCGAATGGCAACTCTGGTGTCAATTGGTGCAGTTGGGACTCCCACAGGCCACACTGAGAGCGCTGAAACTGCTTTTTGCTCTTAACCGGTTTTGGCTCGGATTAATATCGCGGGGAAATGCAAATGCCCCCAGGGGCAATTAATTTGAGATTAAGAAAAAAACCTAGAAAAACAGACGGCTGCTGGCGGTTTGGTGCTCGCAATCTTGATTTTGTTTCACCGAGTGAAAGATGCAGGTGTTGATTGCTGAATATGAATGCTCGAGCTATCAAATCACACTCAATAATGCTAAGCGGCATTAGCGTTCGTGTAGATCAAACCGGAAGTAGTCGTGCGGATGCCTATTAAATTGCAGTTATGATGGTGCTGGAGTAATTGTTAATATGCTGCCATTGAATAATGATGCAGGGGTTGTTCTCATTGCAGCCACTTTCTGCTTAATGGCACCATTTAAGGAACGCTTTGCTCTGGAATGCTTGGAGAATGAGCTACTTTCACAACTTTAATTTCATCCGTTTTATTAATTTACCTAATTACTGCTCTGTGTTATACTTTGCTTGAACGAACATCATGTAGATCTACGCTGTTCAAAGGTATATATGGAGTAAGAATGATGCATAACATTTCCTACTGAAATGTACAACATGGTGGCCAGACTAGCAAGGAAATATCAAGGAATTATAAGAAAACACTGTATAAGGGAACTAACTATACGTACTGTGTAAGTTCAAAGTTAAAGTGCAAATCGTTAGTGTGTGCATTTGTGAATGGAAACTATATTCTGACCCAAATCAACCCGTCAGCAATCGTTGACATGAAACCTTAATAGGCTAAACATTAAATTTGAACTAGATACTCATATAAATGAGTATAATACACATGGAGAAGCAGAGTCACGAATGGTTGCCTGATTGGGATCAGTGGATATAATCAAGGAAGATTACTCTGAATAGTTCAAAGAAAAAAAACGAAAATCTCTTTTTTAGCATATTAACCGTAACCAGGATACATTCATAATTCGCCTGAAGGTTAAATTATGCACATTATAATACCAGAATTTTAATGCCTATTGTCGTATAGATTTTCTTCTTGCAGCTAGGTTACGATTGACAGCAAATTTTAAAACTGCATGGGTTTTGGACCTATTAAGCTGCTTTGAAATCCTCTTATAAACATAATTTATACCCAATCTATATTAATGAACGAAAAAAAGTTGCTACATCGACAATGCAAACGTTTTCTTATAAAGAAAACGAATGTACATGTAAAACAATCGGTTGGGACAAGTAACTTTATTTTTGTTAATTTTTGATAAACTTATAAACTTCATTTTTATGGCTTCGCTTTAATTTGTGCTTTATGGGACAGCTTTTTCTTCCCTCCTATTTTTTCTTTTATCCTTTTAATCTTTTTTAGTTAAACGATTAGTAGGGCCGGTCCTAATCAGTTATTAATTATATGTACTTTATCGCCTACATCACCCTTAATGCTTTTTGGTAGTAGACAGACAATCACTACTACCGAAATTGTTGTTTGTTCGTCAAAAAAATTACTTCAATGTATTCTTTGGAGATTTCTAGTACCATTTGGAGGTACTGTTATATCGCATGGTCGGGGACGAGATGAAGGTGTAATAAGTTTTAGATTTCCTCATAAATTTCTCTAAGAGCTCATTATTATTCTATTTGGGTTAGTCTTACGTCTGCTTGCGATATCATTAGCCCTCGAAAGTTTGCTTTTCATTACTTATTGTGCTTTATCAAGCAATTTCCCACCACATAAATGTTTTAGCACAGTTCGCCCTCTCCTTCGCATATGAACCCCTGTTTATAGTTTGCATCACTAAATGCGTTTGTATTGGCTAAACCATATTACTTAAACATAGGCCTAAGGTACCTATTCAGGTTCGGAGGATAAAATTATTTCTCGCGTGTCAAGGAACGGCCTGATAAATGACTGACATTAAAATCCAGGTGCGAGGTTCACAGAGTGATGAAAAATAGGCAAAAGTTTCAAATGCGAAAACTTCCCCATTTTGACAAACGTAAACGTTACGAGCTTTGCTAAATTGCATTTAAGTGATGCAACTAGATGAACGAGCCCAACCACTTACTTGGAGAATGGATAATTTTCTCCAAACTTTTTGAATAAAATTACCTTGGGAAATTACGTTGTAGTCCCTGAACCTGCACCTTAGCGAAGAAAATCCTTATATGCAATTATAAACGCTTCTTGAAAATGAATCATTCCTTTTCAGTGGATTGATTACCGTGCTTGGTTTAAGATCGTGCTTGAGCAAATATGCTTCCCCAAATGTGGGGCAAAGCATATATACACCGGAGTATGTAATGATTGCCGCCTATTGGGTATATCAAAGAAATTGGAGAAAGCAAAAAGTAGTCCCTAAGCTGTCATTTCCATCGTATATTAAACATACTGTGGTTTCTCAAGCTTTTATTGAAGGTAAATCTTTTTTTATTAGTGACCGGATTACCGTTATGCGTTTCTACCATATTTGATAAAGCACGTTGCTCCTAATTGGCGGCAAACAGTGCGTACACACGTGTATGTAACGATTGCTGCCTATTTGGGGAATTAGTAAAAATGGACCCACAAACCCTTGGGAGACTGAGCTTTAATCCTCAAGCCACCCAATTTATCGTATAGAATACTAGAAATTATACTTACTTGAAAGTAAATTAATCCATTTTAACGGCTATATTACGTTTATTGGTGTAAATCACGGTGAGCAAGTACATGCATGTCATTCCTGATTAGCTGCAAACCCTACGTACATATCTGTATATTGTGATTACCGCCTATTGCGTATTTATTAAAAACCTTACACGTACTACCGTACTTATTAAAAAGTACGGTAGTACGTGTAAGGTCACCAGTGGTTAATTTAACTCAGCCTTTTGGTGATTCCTATTCTATACCTCAATGCACAGTAATGCAGTATTTTCAGAGTAATTTTAATTTTTACTGTTGTTGGGGGCAATCTTTAAATTGTAATGAAAGCCATGAACGTTAAAACGTGTATGTCATTATGATTTTATGCTTGCAGTTTTCCAGACAAATTTTCCTAATCATTTTGGCGTATACTATACATGTAGTTACTTTATTGCTTAATGCTACTTAAATCCTAGCCTAATTTATAGGGGAACTATTCGCATACAATAGTAGAGAATGTAGCTGATCTTTGATGCAAATGCATATTAATCACCGAGTAAGGATATTGAAGCCATACTTTCATGTATTCTTTAAGGTCGGCGAGATTAAATATGTATAGATCATATAAAATTGAAGCATTATACATTTTCTTGGATTGGCAGAATCACTCGATTAAATCCGTTCCAGAATTTTTCTCTTCTTCGAGAAGCAAATGGAATCCCTTAATACAAATTAATACCTCCAAATTCCTTTTCGCGGCGGCGAAATAATTCAATTTTTCATTTTTTTTTAATCAAAACAGTCGGCAATATTTGTTCAGACTCTCACACCCCCCGAGCGGTTCATTATGCCCGAAATCAAGCCCCGTTATGCAATCCGATTAGACGCCAGTCTATATTACAAAGCTGGCCCTAATCTAATATTTGAAATTGGAAAAAGCTGTTAATTCATCTCGAGCGATAAGTCTCACCGTGTACACCGAGAAAATCGATGACTCCACACTTGGAATCCAACGCTTCGAAGTAGGCCTAATTGCGAAAGTTTAGCCCCTGTGAACAACCATCGGTGCCATTAAACCCGGCGATTTCCGATGGGAAATGCCAGCTATCGGGCAATTAGCCTTAATAAGTCAAAAGGTGGATGTGGAAAATTGTTAAGGATTCTCATCTGAAAAATCAATGGGCTCCGATATGGTATGCATTAATGATCGCTGAAGAAGCTGACAAGGAATGTGTTGAGCAAACACAAATTGCACTTAAAGTTTGCACAAAATGTATTCCAGCCAATATGCAAAAATTAATGTCAGATTAGCAAGTAATGAAGAATTCAAAGACTTGCCCGACTTTCCTTTGAGCGGTTTCATTAATGTCATTCAACATGTACAGTATCGTAACCTCATAAAGATAGAGCAATTCCTAAAATTTGAATACTATAGACGACGCAACGTTAGCCTAAAAGCGATTTATTTAGTAATGATAAATGTTACTGTTAATGTATTTCGAATTTTTGGTATTCTGGTTTATGCACTGCTATTGTTTACTTCTGCTTTTGCTGATTTTCGCTTATGGGGATGGTACAAAGTTCATACTTGCACTGTACATGTATATTAGAACTCGCAAGTACATCGATTCTGCATACTTGTACTATAAACACTATGAAAACTTGGGCTTCTCCTAACAGTTCGTATACATGTACATAAGCTGGCAGTGGTTTTCTGGCCAACAGGTTCCGCTAAATCAGAAATTACATTGTGAGGTTTGGTCAGGTCACGCAAAAAAGACACCATTTAGAAATGCTATGTTTATTTGATGCAGGGCATATACCGAAATATAAACTAAATTTAGTAATGACTACTTGGTGCATATTTAAGGAGAGAATTGCAACGGTTTAATAAAAATGGCGTGTGTACATTTTTTTCATTCACATATCAAATACTTTTTCCCATGCTTTTGTTGACCAAAAACTTTTTTCCACACCCTGCTTTGGCTTATTGTAAATTCTGAACTACACTATCGCTATACTAAAAATCATTTTTGGACTTGCTGCTTTTAAATATTGTATTTCATTTCGATATCCGCAAATGTGTTTTGCTAACTTTTGTAGTCATTCAGAGATAGATGACGATATGTAATCATCAAAATGAGTTCATTTGAATTATCACAAACTTTTCTGGGGGTCGTGCTAGAGGAAACGTTGAAGTGTACAGGGCCTCATTTTTTGAGCAGCGAATATACCGCTGTTTCTTAGAGTGCAGCTCGTAAGTTTCAGCAATTTTTGGGATGGTGTTTTTCGTAGTAGATATTCGCGGGGCTGCGAAAAATACGACGTAATTTCAAATGTAATGGACTGAAAACTGAAGTAGATAAGAAAATGCTTCACTGCCGATAAGTATTCAATTCTATTTTTCCAAACATTAGGCTCGAGGTTGATGTAGGATGGGGTAGTTGTGAGGTTTGATTTACACACAGCTTGAACATATAAAACGTTTTCAAAAACGGGTTCTAAGTCCTCGGATTGTAGTTTTGTAAAAGACGATTTCGTGAAGCTGCCTTTCATGAAATTGAGGTTTAGCTGGCTAATTCCCAGGGTCTTAAGATGCGTAATATCTCGTCATTAATCGCTTGGTCGTCTTCTGAGAATCGCATTTCTAAATAAAAGCTTATGTAGTTAGTCCAGGGTCATATTTCAGGGAACTAGGGGACTTTAACTGGAATAATCCGCTGAATTAAATCTGGTTAAGACTGGACGAATTATCGTAATGTATTGTGGAATTATCAGTATTTCCTCTGATAAGCATGGCTCCGATTGTATTTATTATATTGCGTTAAATTGCCTTTGCTTTTTTTTCATTTATCAGCTGGATTTGCGAGTAATGGCGTCGTAAATTTTTGCACGCATACAGTGCAGCACTGGTAAAATATTCAAGATGTGAGATTCTGGTGTATAATTATGACCGGCATTTTCACACAATCCACTTCGACGTGAATATTCGCCACGTTTGCCATCGCTTTGTCAGGAATTTCATCACATCATTGATTGTACAAAAGCAATTTCCGAATGCAAATTGATTTTACACATGAACTACCTGCGACTATGAAAGCTATTAATATGAATTCTTGCAAGTAATTTATCACCAGAATGCATATGTGGCCATTTAGCATTGAAAGGCTGTGTTTAGACCTCACAGGCAACATTATCGGGGAATAATGAATAATGGATAGCGTCGGTTTTTCTCTATCTAAATTTGAGGCAGCCTGATGCAGTTTTTATTGTTGCAGAGCTGCAGGCTTCTTTCAGAAAAGCATCCACATTTGTTTGAATATTGGATGTACATTTTATATTCAGTATTTTTCTATTATGCTTGCATAATATAGCAACGTAACACCACTGTCATCCAAAATGCAGCCTTAAGAGATTTTTCTGTGAATAATTAAAGTTTCTGTTTACTTAGGGTTAATGAAATATTAACTTAACAAAGCTTTCCTTGCTCATGAAGGTGACCTTTTCGACCTTTCCCAGGCCTTGCTTTCCCACTGATTGATAACATCGATTATTAACTGCAATAGGCGATAATTGCGGTGTAAATTATTTTGAGGAAGTGACGTCAATACTATGTGACCGCCACCATTTTAAACCGTTTCACAATGCGTTTATGAGACGTAGGTATTCAAAATGCCGTTTAACATCATGTTCTAAGTCTGATACCATAGACTAAGATTTATAGTTCATGTCTAGTCACATATGTAATAGCGTCATATCATGTATACGGTAGTGTATATACATGTACATGTATTCAGTCTGATGATATTTATGAACATCAGTAGTTTTATCTCCAAATCTAGAGATTGATATTGTGTATGCAGTTATGTTCATATTGTTTGACATCATATTATTTATAAAGATATCTTGTTTGATACAATCTATACATGACGATATACAGTATACAATAGTTTGATGTCATCTATGAAAATGTGTTTGATATCATGTATGAAGATTTGAGGTTATTTGATAGCATGTGTGGATATCTACATGTACATGTATAATTCGATATCATGTAAAATATCCGTGGAATGATATGTAAGCTTCTGAGGCTCTGACAAATTGATATCACCTATGAAGTTCTGCACTGTGATATCGTCTATGAGAATCTGAAATTTTTAACTCGTACTGTATCGGAAAACTTAGATGAATATTATGCCAACCGAAATAATAATCTTCAAAACCTTTAACACAACTGCATAACTCGGTTTCAAACTACATGTAGTTTACGTTGCCATTTTCCCACATGGCGTTTGACTAATAAACTGCTCTTGTTGGACTTTAATCAGTGTGCATATTTATGTACAGGGTGCGCCTAGAATATGTATTTCGTGCGGCTTTGTCCAATATTTGTATTCAAGCCGTCTATTTTAGCCACGGTCTGCCTGCGCCATTGTCCGACATGCAATTTCTTTAGAAATGCTCTCCACGTCTTTATCACGAAAAACTTTTGTGCGTTCAGGACTACGCCTCTATCGTGTTTTTTCAACATGTTTTCGTTCAGGTCGATGTAAAAGAACGAATTCTGCGGTTCTTCTCATGCAAATATTTCATTTCTATTGCATGTTTCTTTTTTCAAAGTTTATGCTTGCTTGCCTTCGCAGCGGCAAATCTTGCCATATATTGAAATGTTCAGTCCATGATTTCTTGGTGCGATCCTCTTTCTATTGTAACAGAGATCGATCGTACACCGCATGGCTTAGGGAAACCAATTTGCTGCCATTTTTATATTTCTCATGTTTAAAGGGTCTGCTTGCAAACCGTCCCTTGCAACGTTACTGCATGCAAAACAGACATAACTCTGGTAAACCTGCACATGTATCAGCTTGGCAGCGAAATGTTCGTAAATCACATTATACCCATAGCTTTATGTATAAATCAGAAGCTTAAACATATGCTTACCGTTGAGTCTCATAATATGATTGTAATGAACTGATGCAAACGATTCCTATAATTCACACATTTTATCTGTAAGCAGTTGATGACTTCTTTGCTTTAATTTGCTTTAATTCTTGACATTTGTTATGATAAATTTCACTCCAATCAATAACTTTGTGAAACTATGAAGTGACACAGTCTATGTTATAAAATTAGTATTTCGGTAAGAAAAGAAACACATGCAGCTGTAACCATCACATCATGGTATAATTGTTGCAATATGTTCCATGTATTCTCCTTGTTAAACTTTGCTTGGTCTACAATCTCTACATGTTCAACAAGATAAATTTTTGTTATCATTCGACTTGCGAGGATATTTCGAAAACTACTTAAGCCCGCATGCTGTTTGCAGTTGCTGATACAACAACCGCATTATATGCTTAATTTTGTAAACATTCTCAGTCATATTCATATATGAAGTAATTGTTGCATTATTGTTATCAGGAAATGTAACTAGTGGCTTAATTAGATAACTTAATTAATATTGAAGCCTGAAAACCAGGATGTACAATATAATATACTTGTTTTCAAAAAAGCTACAAGGTACCTGAAGCTGCTATATTCTCTATATATGCTGTATATGCTTAAAGCATGTTTCGATTAAAGACTCCCAAATCAATCTACAAATATTAATGTAGCATGTAAACTCTTTACACAGGCTTGATGATATGAGTTCTAGTTTCCTATATTTGTGGTAAATATTAAACGAGGTGTCGCCATAACAAAAGTGTGGGGAAAATATTCTGCATCTAATTTTAGCAAAGCCAGATTTACCACATGCATTACAGCAACAACATCCGTGTTTTCCAACATGGTGGTAGACTAAGGCGAACCATGCAAACCCATATTAGCGACTTGATGTAAGGAAGCTTTCCCTAAGATGCATTCAAGCGTTCATGTAATCATAGTGGATGATGTGATGGGATTTGAATTTACATTCCTCTGGAAGGTACATGCAATCGCTGAAATGATGCAGTGATTCATGGAACGAAAATTGGGCCCAGATTGTCCCATTTTTATTGGTAAAAACGTCACGTTTCTTTATCTGCCAAATGTAATGTCCAGTATTTGTGCGACTTTCATTCCTGCGTGACTGTTAGCGGAAATTATTTTTAATTTAGTGAGTTGCAAAGCAGCTTACATGCCTAAGCACCCCCGCTCGTGCCATGCGACAGTCATATGCATAAATGCAAAAGGCAGATAACTGAAATATTTCCGTCATATTCCCCTCGCGCAGCAGCGTCCTTTTTACCATAAATTGTTGTTAAAATGCGATGGAAGAGCTCTATGCATGAAGTCATTTAGAGCATGCCCGGATGCGCCTACTGCCAAAACATTTTGGTATGACCAGCAACACAAAGCTCATATAGAAAACACGACATCTTGCTTTTTGTGCTTTTTCCCCTCTAGGCCTACATTTCCCTGAATGAATGTTTCTGGGGCCTGCTCTGAAAAGGGAAAACTGAACAGACGTCATCCCAAAGCATTATTCCGCTAGTGCATAGCCATGCCTCAAACGCTTAATCTTAATAAAAAGGCAGGCACGCTGGGCTATTGCTCGAACATAATTTGATCAAATCTAAGCACTCGCTCATGCGCGAGAACGACTAAGGCCTTTTATGTTTTAATGCAAATAGAGGTGATTTTTTGTTTTTGATGAGTTTTGCTTATTACCCTGCTATTCTTCAGCTTTGTGATTAGAAGAAGTTTGGAGGTGTGCTGCATGTGCGAGACAACTTTTGTGCCCTTTTGTGCATCGTGAAGTTTACTGCATGCGAAAAAGAAATGGCTGCAAAAGTTACTCCGCAAAAGAATTTCATTTGTTTTTATTAAGAAAATAGTGAAATTGTGAAACGCACCAAACGCCAAATTGAAATGCTGGTGCTTTGTGAATGTGGGTGTGCATTTACGTGGAAGTGCGAAACGTGTTCTCACGCAGATGCATTTACGTGGAAGTGCGAAACGTGTTCTCACGCAGATGCATTTACGTGGA
>JAQFYZ010002518.1:0-16711 GCA_034695085.1 Cylindroiulus punctatus | reverse complement strand
AAAGTTAGCGAAACGTCGTGCAAATACAAGTAGTAGTAACTTGACCGTGAATAATAAAATATCAACAGTTCAAAAATTGATTTTGAATTCAAAAATGGTTCGATGGACTTCCATGAAATACCAAAACGGTTTAAATTGGCTTCCATGACAAAATAGGGACTGTACCTTTTCATAATTTTGTCTATTTCTTCGTAAATGTACATAGGTTAAAGTGTACCTTTTGGTCATATTTTTCACTTAACCAAAAACCCTTACCTATACACTGCAGTTTTGTCAACACAACCTTTCAATTATCATTTGGAATATTAAACTGCATTTTTTATACATGATTGCCACCGATTTCTCAAAACTGTCTTGCCTGACTTATAACCAAATAATCACAAATTTCCCCTGACTTTGCCTGCTAAAACCCGTACATTACTCGGTGATCTGAAAACAACCACATTGTTTGCAAAAATTAAAATAAAACCAAACTTATTGCATTTCAGCATTATTAACTTGAAAATACACAGTACCTTTGCAATGAAAAAAATTTCAAACTGTAGTATCTGATTTTTTCATACAGTAGATGCTTCTAATTCGACCCAATCTCTAAAATCTTTAAAAATTGTGGCCGATTGTTTTACACTTTCTCAATTATTGCAGGTCAGTTTGCAGGTCATTGGTAACCCTGCTTATAAAAAAACAAATACAATTTTAGGTGTAACCGTGTATGCAACTTTTGGCCAATAAAAAATTGAGGACCGCTATTATGGTAGTTGTGGAAAAAGCAAATCTGAAAACCTGGAGTCAAACCCAGGTGTTTTTCTAAGCCCAGGTTCCCAGCCTGTCAGACACGGAATGCTTTGCCCAGGGCTTGCTACAGTCCACTGCCCAGGTCTAAATTATAGGATAAATTCAAAATGGGCGTGTTTCTCATTGTGATTATATGTCTGGGTCCATAAATGTACCTGAAGGTGGTACCAGTAGGAGACAAGCAACTAACGGCAGCTTATCATGAGGCTAAAAACCCAATTTTTTATTTGAGGCAAAATGGAAGAAAGCTATGGTCATTGCTCAAGCTGTGATAGAGTTAAAGTTCACTGCGTCCTGGTCGTGCTGCATGCGTGATCCTACTTTGTTTAATTTTGGCAGTACGTTTCCATATATACGCAGACTTCATGGTCCACGTGATGATAAGTAAAGGTTAACTCCGATATTGTTTTTTATACTTGAAATTTGAAAAGTACAAGGATTTGTTTGTCACTTTTTATAGCGTTGCCTTTGATCTTTGTTTGGGTATGCAACCGAAGACTCCAGGAATTGCATCTTGATGGTGTGGAAGTAAACCGGAATGAAACTAAAACACATTAGCGCAACCTTCAGCCAACCGAGCAAAAAAGGGGAGAAAAGCCACGATTCTAATTTTGACCATTTGTAGTGAAACTTGAACTCGGTTTCACAAGTAATCACGTTCGCTAATCGTGGACCCATCGAAACGATGTTCGATGGCACTGTCACTGATAAAAAAAAGCTTCTGTTTTACTACAGACCATCTTGAGACTAACACAGCGATCTGGCAAAGGTTAATGTGCAAATTTCGCGAAAATAGATTCTTGCAAAAAAGGGTTCCTAGAAGATCCTTGTTATGAAACTTGAAGAACTTCAGTATGTGATTTGACAGCCTAAGAAACAGTCGACAAGCTATCACTACTGAAGAAGTCCTTCTGTTTGTCTGGACGATCTTCCCAAGGTTCACATTCTATACCAGTTACATCGTGATAATGCAGGTATTTGTCATCACTAGATAAGATGTGAGCAAATTCTGATACTCATGATAGAATGGCTGATGGTTAGTTGATGTGTTGCAACTGTCTGAGCAGTTTGATTAGATTAAAATTTGTGAATGTTGGACATGCACTAGTTATCTGTTCCTATGGGCGTTACTACGTGATCAACATTTTGCTCATGAAAACATTTCCTTATGAACAATTTAGATTCTATTGGGAGTGTACATGTGCAGCGAAAGGGTCGCCATCTAGTGGCAGTCGAGTAAGCTCGCATGAAAGTAGGATACTTTCATCAAATAACATGGCAAAGTTCGATAAACTCAGGCTCGTGGTCCAAAAATAAATACGGAATGCTTTAAATACCAACAAAGAGTATTATTGGGTACCACGGAGTTAGTCAAAACCGTTAAAATAATAATTGGCTTGTATTTACGAGCTAATTTGGGGAAAATGAAAAACTTCCCATTGCATTTGAGGCTTTTATCCTACTCTCGCGGCCATGAAAGCGACTGACTGCAGCGCCACCAGTGGCGTTGCACATTCCCAATAGTTTCAAGCATACAGGTACATGTAGTGCAATGATTGGCCCTATTAAACGATGCACTTATCATCCCTTATGGAAGATTTGATTGCAAACCTGGTGTAAACTACTGGTAGCTATAAACTGAATAATTTGTAGTAAAGTTACATTCCATGGTGTTAATACACGTTTGCACGTACCACCAATTTGGCTGAAAACATGATGTGTTTCTTCCAAATATCACCATATTGCAACCAGTTATAAGACAATTCACCATGTCTTTTATAAGTACTGAGCTTTTTTTTAAGGAAATGTGACAATTAGGGCGTCATTCTGTGCGTCGATTTCTATTCATTTCATCTCAGTACCCTATCTAGCAGGATGTGAGTAGGGATCATGTAGTAGGGGGAGTAATTCATCAACAGTTTCGAATTTTTGTGAACACCATCGTCATTGTTAGCTTTGCTATGCAAAAAATATGCATACCTCAAGAGTTCCATGGGGATTGGATTGACAACTTCTACCACTATGTGTAAGCTTAGGGCAGACTTTAAAACAGTGAAATAATGTCAATCTACTTGTACAGTGTAATGTTTTAAGTTTTTATTTCTGCCTCGAGAATGTCACTCATCTACGTAATAATATCCCTGTCAAGTTTTAGTGCCCAACAATCCAAATTATATGCAAATGATAACATTATGCACACACCAGTTGCCATAATAGAAATAATGGACAGTACATATCTGGAAAACCAACACTAGTCAGTAGATAAGCGTCCCTCACGACACGATTGCACTTAGCAGCTTATTAGTATTAAATTCGTTCGTGTGTACAGCATGTGGTAAACATCTCAAGGGCAATTTAAAATTGGAAATCTTACCCAGCATCAGTAATTGGAGAATAGAATACTGGTTACTTTCAATCTAAGCTGTGGTTTATGAGAGGCTGAGCCGAATGCCATTAAAAGCCACGAGGTGAATGACTGCCATTAATTTACTACGTGTCATCATAAAAACTCATCCAATTTAGATGCCCTTGAAAGAACCGAATTTTCAACGTGGTCAGGATTACGCAATCTGGCATGTCCTAAGTGTAGCAAGTTGTTTTTAAAACTGTTTAAAATTAATACAATTCATTGATACGGTTTCTTGAAGGAACAGTATACGAATTTTGATCCACCCCTGTAAAGAATAACAGTCAGTTGAGGTGTTCTTGATGGATGGATGGATGGATGGATTCGATGAACGGGCACCATAGATGGCGCTGTTACATATTGCAATGGGTCTTGTGTAAGCAAACGAATTGCCATAGTTATCTATATACCAAGTAGTCAATGAACAAGCAAATCTGGGTTAGATGTACAGTAACAGCATGTTTGCAAGATGTTCTTTTCTATGCTTGACATTGACCAGCCTGGACCAGACGCAGTCTTTGACCTGCAATTCAGGACATGTGTAGAAGTCGCACAAAACTACTTAGATCCCTGAACTATACACGTGCAAATAAATGAAAAATGATATAAAGTGCTTGTTTGCAATAGATGCATTCACTGGATGGTCTGGATCAGATGCTCGTGGCACCGGACACGCTTATCAACTTCCAGGATGCAACTGGCCTCACTTTGTACTCTTATTCCAGACACTTCACAAACATTGCCCTACCTAATTACCAGAATGATATCCACAACCAACCTTCCATAGGGAACCAGGGAACTGCTTGGTTCATTGCTCAATTGGTAGGGAAAATAAATGACAGGGTGTCTGTTTGGCTGGAAATCCTGAAAACAGAGGGATTATTTCTGGGTCCTGGATATATTCAATTTCGAATTGGAATTTAAGTGGGACTTTATCAACTTTCCCTAAAATCCACCATTTTTTTGCCAGTATCCAAAATCCATTCTTGGGGGTCTTTAGGCTTAAAAAATGCATATGTATCCTCCGTAGCTAGCATAACATGTAAATAACTGTCTAGCATTTAAAAAAAATCTCATAAGCAAAACTTCGGTGAAGAATAAACAAATCCATTATTTGTGGCAGCATTCATCTAGAAAGTTCTGTGGCATTCCTTCTAATAAAATGCTCCAAGTGCAGTTTTATATGGCCCATATATTATGTGTTCCCATGCAACCTATTGTCCTTAAAAAAGCATGCACATCCTTGACAATCTTGGTAATAGCTTGGAATTTTGAAAATAGTTCAGTTAACGTATTCTGTCCAGCACAATTGTCCAACTATTGATTGGTCGGTAGATCCTCAGATGGCTTATGATCCAAAGTAAAGTTTTAGGGATTTCTCAGACCAGTCAGTGTGGTCATGCAAGCTCCTTTTCAAGTCCAAGGATGATGGGCCTTGACATCGTCGCATTTTTCCTCAAATCTTTGCCCCTCTTTCTAGGCCATCGCCATATAACTCCTTGATTACGAGTGACACAAATTCTGCTTATCCAGGGTACTTGACCGCTTTTTTGGTTTCTCCATGCAACAGCCATGGACAGTTGGCCCCAACCAGTCAGATAACCATCAACATTTCTAATGGCAGCTTTTCCTTCGCTTTCAGATGATTTCCCCGACGATATTCCTGTTCGTCAGGAGCGTCACATACTTGTTCATCGTCCAGTGCGTCCTGCTGGGTCCGGCCTACGCCCTTACCCTGTGCTGCTTCGTGGTCCAGACCATGCTGGAGCAGGGTCACAACCTGCTCAACCAGCTGATACACGTGGGCCAGGGTCACAGCCAGAAGCCTGATGAGCCCCGGCGCACCGTCCTCATCAATGGCTGCACTCAGGTACATATGACTGACAATGGTTTGGTCTTGAAACTGTCCTAGCATCTGCTGTCGCATGGCCCTCATGACTTCTTCTTGAAACAGACCACGTCCCTGCACATCGCCAGGTCCCTCTACTCTGCCGGATACCGGGTCGTGGCGTGCGACTTCCCCCAGAACTGGCTGAATCCAACAAGGTTTTCGGTGGCCGTGGACGAGTACTACACCGTGCCCAGACCAGAGCATGGCGTGCAGGAGTATGTGAGGAGTCTGTGTGAAATCGCCAAACACGAGAAGGTGAGACTGATTTGTTAATTTACACGTTAATTATGATTGCAATGAAGATGGAAGGCATGTGGACCCCTGTTTGAAGGTGGGGTGATTGGCAGTACCGCAATCCTTTATCACTTCTCAAAGGCAACAAAGGTCAGAGACAAGCAGAGATGGCAATCCTGCATGGCCTACACAATTTACACAAATGGGATGAGAAGATGACCGTCTTTGGATCTTCAGAGGGCCCCCTGCAGTTGTGGGCCCTTGAAATGCTGCGGCATTCCTATGCCCCTACCGATTGGGACTTGGGTGAGATTTGAGAATATCTCGAGAATGAGATCGGTCCCTTCCGAAAATCTCGAGTCAAGCACTGTCTTTAAAATTTTTACTGAAAATGACATGAGGACCAGCAGATTTGCCTGTGCATCTTACAGGTCGTCAATGAGACACCAAGTCGTGTAATTAACATTACGATCTTTAGGGCTTTAGCTTGATTGGCTTGAAGGTATCACATGGCGCCATCTGAATATCATCCAACATGCGTTGAAACACCGTGGTATGATGAGTCAAAATTCATCATTTTTGATTTTCTTACTAATTTCGCCCAAGTCGTATTTTTTAGGATGTTCATGCACGATAACAACAAGGAAATATATGGAAATGACATTTTTACATGTTTTTCCTATCGCTCTACTACATCAATAAAAAGAAGTTTACCAACAAGCTCAAGTTTCTTAAAGCTTGCAAATCATCTCACCCTTCCTCCACTTCAATCAAACTGAATTTACCAAAGTTATTTCTTTGATAGTCAGTCCCCTCAACTACTCCCATTGACATTGTGTGGTGTTTGTTTACAACTTGTGATGTGCGAGCAGATATGCCCTGTCCTGTCACTATTAGTAAAGAGTCGTATCACTCACGCTTATCGAATAAGCTTGTTTACGGCGCCAAAAAGGGGTTTCTACAATTGAGCAGCGCAGTTTGTAGTCAACACCGTTTATCTTTTTAAGTTTAATCATCGGGTAGGCGGGCCTGCCATGAAGTTATTAGTTTGCTACAGAACTTGAGCCTATGTAAAGCTTGGTGTGGTGATCTACCCTCGTTGCACAAGCTGTGTCCTTTACCAAGGACAAAGCCGGGTCACCCCTCAACTCAAACGCTTTCATATCCTGAATTCATTGATGGTTCTCCCATGCATCGTCCTGTACGTGACTAAATTCATGTACTTTAAGATATATCCCCTCTCGACCTTCTTTTCCATTCCCCCATATCGCTTCAAATGTTGGCGATTTAAAAAGCATGCATGTTTAAGAGAGTCTTTAATGCTCGAAAACCAAAACTGCACAAATATTATAAGTCCACTTTCAAGTTGTCCATAATCACGTCTATGTTATACATGAACCTATATCTCTACCCATATTTTACCTATATGTATATATTCTAAATTATACCGCCAACTAATGCCGTGTGGTGGGGTGGTTAACAAATGTCTTAGATTTAGTTTGATGTCATGTGAAACCCTGGTTGTTTCAATACTAAGCTTATTAATTGCTATTATTTGGGGGCATCAGTCGTGTATAAGTGCATGTACAACTCAGACTGTTTTAGGGTTATTTTTAACTTAATTTGTGTGGATTCATGCTGACTTACAACATTATTTTCAATCTCAATGCATATCCAACTTTCAATGTCGTGCATCCAACAATTGGACATACGACATTGGTGCTCAGGTTAGAGGAAAATACAGTAATATTGAAAAAGGACATACAATGTGTGTGCATATGGCAATCTAAGTTTTCTCGATAAAGGGTTGGACCCGATAAACTTAGTTTTCAGCATCTCATAACTGCATTAACTTGCATGTTACATTTAAATGCATGTAATCAAAATTTATAACAAGATTTTTACTATTGTGGCGCGACATCACACGGTATGTACAATGTACGTCAATAATACCATATACGAATGAGGAGGGGGAATTTGCCACATAAGCCAGTTTCCAATACCTGGAAGCAAATTGACACACTTGTGCAATATAGATTTCTGTCTCTCAAGTTTCTTTCCACACGTAATCAGGTTAGCATCAACGTGACAGATTTTGTAGAAGCACAGTTGCCCCCACAGACAAAAGTTCAAAAGTTTTCATTCACGTGTACCCACTGTGATCGTTACGTGACTGCCGAGACGTCGACTTTGTTTTTGTTTACTAAACATTGTATACGTAAACAACTCGTAAATGTGTAGCCATAGCTGGTTCCTGTTGTTCAAACATAACGGAGTTCGATCTGGATTGTCGGTCGTGACGCAAACTGGCTGCCTGACTGGTCAGTACCGAACCCAGAAGATTTCAGGAAAATTTTAATTTCGGAAAAAACATTCATCGTTTATGTCATTAAGCACTGACAACATCGAGCGATGTTACTTATAGGTGCGGCAGAATTGTTACATATGCCTTCAATGGGTTACCAAGGCATGCAACTTCCCTGACTTTTTCCAGTTTTGCATACAAATTAAGGTGTACATGTACTTCGGTATTGTGCCTGCACACTATGACCTGGTACACTATGAGAATGTTTCTCCTAACGGCTCGTGGTCTAGCGGTGATTGCCCGGTGGATATGTGTTGTTACACGGTACTGACTACTGAATAGTCAGTACATTATGTTACATTGTTTGGTTTTGGGGCAAAAACAGAGCAAAGAATAAATTCGAACATCTAAGTTAGTTGTCATTTTTGCACACCAAACAGATATACAGTTGAAATGGTAACACTGTGGGCACACAACAGCGAGGGAACCAATATTTGTATAAAGAAACTGCAAATTAAGATTCATAGCAAGCATGTCCCATGTAATTTCAATAAGATAGTGCTCTAATCATTTGTGTTAACTAGATATATAACGGTATATTATTATAGCTATGCGAAAGCAAACAGTTGAGGACATAGGCGGGACCCTTCCGACATAAGAAGCTGTGTCCAAAACAATTAATTCCACTGATGCAGTTACTGCCTATTGTATGTTTCAGCATATTCAGAAAGTTAGACATCAGTATTATTCTAATACAGTCCAACCTCGTTATAACGAATTGCATGGGACCAGAAAAATTAGTTCGTTATAACCGTATTTCGTTTTATCAGTAGCCTGAAAAAAAATATGAGCTTTATAAATAAATTGTATTTATACTTGCATAACATTTTTTGTACAGTATTGTGCAACTTTTCTGAGGGCACAGTGGTGATTTATTCGAAATAATCTGTTATTGAAGGTCGTTTATTATTTCTTTTGCGACATTTCTCCTAAGTGTACAAAAGTGGTGTCAAAAGTCTGAATGAGAAGGAAGTCGAAATTTCATTCAGACACTTAACTACCCTGCACACCCAAAAGTAAAAGTAATTCAAAATAATATTTTTTGAAGATTGTGCAAATACAAGTGTAAATGGGACTGTCTCGCAACGGGAAGTTTGTCATCACATCGATGACATCTTGACAGCACCTTCTGTGAGCTGATAAATGGGTTTAGCGAGTGTTTTTCAAGTGATGTTCTGCAACTTTAAATTAGTGCATGGGACTTCGAAAAGCTGTTAGTTATAACCGACAATTCGTTTTATCCAATTCATTATAACAGTAGAAATTAACATTATTTCTGTATAGGCTGTGACGGGGATTGGAAATACTGTTCATTATTACAGTAATTCGTTGTAAGCGAGTTCGCTATCACGAGGTTTGACTGTAGTACAAATTTCTTGTTTTTTCAGGTGGACGTATTTTTCCCGGTCGCAACTGCAGCCGGAGTTGTCTACGATGCCTTGGCCAAATCACAACTCGAGAGACAAGGATGTGCATGCTTCATCCCCGCTGCGGAGCACGTCCGGAAACTCAGCAACAAGGCAGCATTCTTCGACCACGCTTCACGATGTGGATTTCAGGTCCCACAATACTATAAAGTCACTTGCATCTCTGAGATCATGCAGTTGTACGAAAGCGGCATCCTCAACAAGAGCGGGCCTTTCATGCTAACTAGCATAAGGTGAGAATCTCAACGGTTATCCGAATAATACCAGTGCTGGTACCATGGTGCATTTCCACCATGAGTGAACCAAATGCACCCTCTGAAATTGTATCATTAACCCATGGCAGGTGCAACAACAAATACAGGCAGGACAGCGTACTCATGCCGCGCACCATCGAGGAATTCATCACCAACATCGGGGAATACGACAGTTACAGCTGCACGCTACTTCTGCAGGTAAATATCGCTGAGGTGCAAAGTAATTTCCTGAAATGTTCGAAACTAACAAAATTTCTTGTGCAGCAATTCATCAGAGGGCGACATCTTACCACATCGACCACCATTCTGGACGGGAAGGTGATAGCCCATGCTGCCAGCTACTGCGAGGCCCCCTACGAATATGACAAAATTCAGACCGCAAACTCTCTATCCTGGATCCAAACTTTCGTCAAGATGTACCCGCACAAGTTGACCGGCAACTTCATTTTCAACTTTGTGGTGAGCACCAAGAAGCAGAAGCTCTATCCGGAAAGCTGCGTGGCCGGTGTAGGGGTTGCAGTGATGACGTTCCCACCGGAGAGGACGTTCGGCCAGAACATCCTAACAGACGTTCCTAGCAAAGTGTAAGTGCATAGAAATGGGATCAAAAGTACAGTGAATTCTAAAGTACAGGGAATCCACTCCTGATGTTGGACAGATTTTCTCTCATGCATCAGCCCATAAGACAAAAGTAGGATAGTATTTCGTGGACGTCCAGATAGGGAAACCCACTTGGTCATGCATACAATTTGTTTCGCAAAATTATCGTTCAGTGAGGAAAATTAATTTAGTTTTCTCTTATATGAAGGGGGTTCCTATCCAAAATGTGGAAAATGCGTTTTGATTTATGGAAAAGCAATTTACTGAACATGAGATCTCGCATCATTCACAATTTTTGATCACATGCTTCAAACTTCAGTGTTTCTTTGTGTTAACTTTCTGATCTCATTGATTCAGTCAGAAAACACTGATTTTCATGTAGAATTTTCTTTACGGAGTTCCCATCTACGAAAACAAATTGTGCGATAACAGGGTTAGTTCTCCTCCTTGGTGATGCATGCAAGGTCTATCCATATGTTAATTCTATTGCACAAGTCCAGTGCAGTGAAACTGTCCAACATGATGAGACGAGGTCAACTAAGATAGGTTTCACCATATTGAATTATGATTATTATTAAAATGTCTTTTTGCTCGATTTAGACCGCTCCAACCGAAGGAGTGCCGTCCCGTGTACTGGCTCTACGAGGAGTTGTGGAAGACCGGAACATCCTTCCCGACCATCCACAACCTTTATGGCTGGGTATGGAAGATCTTGATGGGCCGCGAGGCTGTGTTCACTTTCAGCGACCCCTTGCCTTTCATCGCCCTGAACCACCTGCACATGCCGTTCCTCGTCTTTGTAAACCTCCTGCAGAGGAAGTATTGGTCAGTGATGAACTTCCGGGCTGGCAAACTTCAGAGCTAGACGAGATGCAATAGGAGGCTGCCGCTTGCTATGTGGCCAGAGTCCAACAACCATGACTCAACGTGAGAATTGCTCAAAACGAAAGAAGAGTACTGGAACATTTGTTTCACGCAACGGTTTCCACTGGAATACACAGAATTCCGTATTCGCCGTCCCTTAAATCGACCAAAGAAAGTATTCCTACAGTTTGACCGTGGTCTTCGTGATGGAACCAGACCTTGAAGACATACAGAATAAACCAGTAGGTCAACGTGCATCCCTTGCCGGGAATCTCACGAAGTACATTTATACTAATTTTAGCAGCTTTTAAATGACACAGCACCAATGTGTGGTGATTCTTGCACCGATCAGGACTGGCACACTATGCTCGTGGGACATGTCCATGACAGCAAAAGAGCTTTAGGTATGCAACTGTAGCCCGGGAATCGAACCCGAGGACAATATCTGCAAGTAGGCTACAGCCCTCTTAAAATATGCTGTCCGGGACTAGCATTTTCAGATATTTGTAATCATCAAAGCTGATACTTTTGACTAAAGATTTTTTTTAAGAGATAGTGAAGTTATTTCAGGATTCAAATGTACTTTATTTGGGTAACTTGTGTAATGTCATATTTTAAGAAACTGATTATTAATTGTTTATCAGAATTTACTGACATGTGATGGATTACTCCTAAGTACAAATAAGATGTTTTCGATTTTAACTTTTTCATGGACTAGAGATATTGGGCCGACGTTTTCTTCTTATTTTGAACATCAGCTTTAATTTCCGAGTTATCTTCACTCTTAGAATTAATGAACGATCCATTATTCTTCCATTTCTATCTTAGAAATATGCAAGGTTTAATGAAATGAAGCAAACTTTTGAGCACTAGCATAATTGTAAAATTATTGCGCTAGTGGCAAAAAGTAAATGTATTTATGATGTGAATTCCAAAAAAGAACTAGTTAAATAATGAAAGGTTAGAAAATGAGTTTAGGAGTAATCCAAATAAAATATCAAAATATCAGAATTTCCAACACAAATGTACAATTTTGTAATGTCAATATTTTACACTTGCTTTCATGATGAACTATTTTATTCTATTTTAATATTGATTGTGGCTATCACAATAATTGTTTTCACTTCTATGAAGTAACATATTTAGTCATTGATGGGGCAGTCCCTGCGTTGTTACCCATCTCTACTCATGGCATATCACCTTGCTAACCGATGTTGCATTGTAACATTTTATTTGCATTGCTGCAACGATATTCACCTTGTCACTATCCTTTACAATCACATTCCCACATATATCGTGTAGTTTCCAGTCATTTTGCGTCCATAAAATAAGGTGGTTTGATAGGCCAAATCCAGTTGTGACGAAAGTCATCACGTTGTTACACTTTGTGAACCCACATACCTCTAATGATTTAATTTTTTTTTGGTATTGTTGTAATGCAGTCCACTGACGCCATTGTAAAAATATTTTTCTACATTCAAATAAAACTAAAATTTATAATGAATATTTTGTTTTGTCAATGAATAAAAGGTAGACATGAGCATAATTTGCCACACTGACAGAATGCCAAAAATAATGCATCTGTCATCTCATCAAGTGATGGTTAAGCAAAGTCTCACTATAGAAATTCAATTGAAATCAATCACCGCTACACATACACCCAAATGCACAGAAAACTGAATAATTTATTCGTTACGACAGTATTCTGCAAAAACTTCACTACTACTCCCTATAAACAGTTTCAAATCAATTTTTACATAAAACTACGAGTTTCCTGACTGACCAATGGGTAAATCGAGCCATTTGATATTTCCATTAACCAAAACATCCACTTTTAAAGCAGATTCCATGTGTAGCACCTGAAATAAAAATCGTCGAATGCATTTAGAGACAGAAGGCCACAGTGTGACGGCAACTTAAATTTCAGAATTAAATATTTATAACCTCCCACTCAAGGCCTGTTCTATTTATTCCCCGTTCTATTTATAAATTCTTGATTAACGGATTAGCGAGTTCATGGAATTATAAATGTCAATTCTTGATAATTAATCGGAGCTCTGATTACCAATTTTTACTGGCCTGAATAAATCAATACGTCACGTGAATTTTCATCAAAATCATTAGGCATAAAATGCATCTGTTCATTTCAATTTGCTCAAGGCGTCCTACAATTTTAACCTGGTTCTTGTATACAAACTAAATGCCCTTCGACAGATTTACCCATTATTTATAACATATCATCCAGATATCAATGGTTTACTGCACAGAAATTGTATGTTCGGTATTTTGCAAAACAGAGTCAGATAATAATTGTGCCCCAATTTAGGAACTCCACAAGAACTGGGACCAAGATAATCGCAATTTCAACTAGCAATATAACTGATTGGTATACATGTTCACGCATTGCAAGTCCTTCATGCAATGGCACCTCTGATCAGAGTACCAATGTCATACGTCAAATTGTTAGATTCATAAGATTTAAATTAACGTTTAAGTCCACATCAACCTATAATTATTGCGAGTTTTAAACTCACAATACTAGTACTCGCGTAGTAAAAACAATCGAAGTTGTACATACAGGCTACTTCTTAAACTCGATCGAGTCCACGTAAGAATGATATTAATAACTATTGCAGAAATCAGACTAAAGTGACGATCAAACGCAATCTTCAAGATGTGATTCTGAACAATTCGAATAAGTGGACTTTAACATCGGTGCAGTAAACCATCAATATGATCTTAAATCCCCCAGAGTTTAAACCATAATTCTGCAAAATGCATACCTGTCTCCTAACATAATAAACGAACCATTCCAAAACCTCAGGATTATCACATTGGCCCTGGAGTATCCTCCGCCATAACGCTCCGGCAAGCACTTTATCGCTGCTTTGCAAGCCCTGAAGAAATAAGGGCGTTCAGACAATTTGCTCGACTGGCCAGTGACTGATCAAAGATCAGGCCTAGGTTACCTCATCGTACAGGAAAAGTGTAGCAATAAACTGATCGTTCAAGTCGTTCAGCTGTTCCTTTCTGACGGCAGATGCCGCTTCCTACAAATTCAGTCAAATGACGATCATGCCCTCTGTCAACTACAACAAAGATACTCCAAAAAGAAACCAACCCCAAGCTTTTTGGACCTAGCTTCGGCATCACGCCACATAGTTTCCACCAGGGCATTCCGCACGAATCTGCCCTCGTCTCCCTCCTGCATCACTCGGACCATGCACATCCACACGTGAAGCTCGGTGACGATAAACCAGGAGAAAAACGTGTCCTGCAGATTAGCCACTGCAAGAAAAATAATCTGAGTCTGCGGAATTAGGCAAGCGGATCCCGCTCGGCAAACTACTCACATTTCCTAAATTCCTCAAAATTTACTCCGTCCGTGCATCTCTCGTATAAAAGGAAGCCTCCTTTTTGCAGCACCTAAGAATATGTTCGATCAACTCTGGAACCCTCATGCCGCATAATTTACAATTTGCGTAGTTCGGCTCACAGGTTTAGAATGCTCTAATCCAATAAGCTTCCTCAGGACACGCTTTCTCCATGGGACATCCGCCTGTTGAACAGTCAAGTTTGAAATTGGCCTGGAACCCTGAACAAACATTGTTCATGATCAAGAGCGAGTACAAACTACCTGACACTGGCATGATGAGGCCCTGTAGGCTACCGCCATTTCATGTAATGACATTGAACTTCAAATTCTGATGCATCCACTTATCAATCATGCTCAGCCAAACCTGATGTGAGATGTCATCATGTACCCCACCTTTAACAATTGACTGGACACTATGGCAACATGTCAAATAGACCATAGGCATTTCACAACCAACATGACATGCCCCCAACGCTTACCAAAACGCAATTCGGAGATGGAAAACACCTTTGCCTGCTGACTGGTTGCCTGGCATATTCACTCGCAATAGGAATAGTTATGCACGTGTACTGACGTGCCTGGAGATTCAATAACATCTAAAAGTACGAAATAAATCATGGCGTATACAGGTTCAATTCTATGGCTGCATGGACTATGCTAGAGAATCATATCGACCTTGCCTACTAATCAGGAAAAATACCACTGAAATTCTGATAAGACTGGAAAGAGTTCTTACTGAAATATTATTCTTCACTGCTGAAATTCGTGCTGGACAACGGCAAGTATTCAAAACGTTCATCATTTTAGGACTTGCAGATTCCTGGCCGCAGAAAGCTGCTCAGGAGCTTTCCTAGTTCGCCTTTAGATGGCGCCACTAGCCAAGAGGTCGACCAAGAAATGTAGGGTGCATCCGAAGTATTGCCAAAAAGTGCTATTATACAAGAAGGCTCACGTTGGGAAGGTTACGAGTTTGTTTTACAACACAGGCGGAGATGCTAATTTGATTGCCACGAAGGTCCGCAGCTACGTGATATAAAGTACCAAATACTCATTGGGTAGGAGAACTTGGTTACCGTACTGATTTTGTTTATACGACTATTATATGTTGCCAATTGTCATGATCGAAGCATGATCAAAGTCATCTCGAATAGCTATAGTAGAACCACAAAGTGATCGAACTGGAGGTCAGCCAATCAGAGAGATGTAGCTTGTCGATTAGCTCTTCCATGTTTGTTCAGTCTGTGAAAGTCCATTCATTGTACGCAACTAGGCTAAATTAATCGCAAACAGGCGATTGGCCCCAATTGGTCGGCAGATTTGACCCAGTTCCATCACTTCGTATTTTTACTATAGCTGTCAGGCTTGTCAGCTGATCGATCTTAGAGCCTGAGTACAATCACCTGAACGAGTGTGCAGAAAACATGGAAGCAGATTCACGAATTGCCTTGATGCATGTAAGACCACATTAGACATGCTCGACTTTAATGACCACACTATCTATAGTACATGATTCGATCACTGTGCCCATTGGATAGGGACTAACTGCTGCAGGCTGCATGCCAGACATGGAAAAATAGTCTTCAAAGATTCGAGCTAGATACGTACAATGTAGATAGATACATGTACATGATCTATGGATCTGGTAGATCAGAAGGAACTACTGCAATGATAGCAGCACATTTCAATGTCAATAACATGCAAAACAAATATGCAATAGCATGGATAATCAGTTTCGTAATGACAAGTTGACAACACTATGTCAACTGCTTTGTCACTGCTATGTAAAATGCTTTGAACATTTGAGGCATTTTTTCTGAGCAAAGCAAGTAATCTACGTGACCAACTGTACATATACAAGTAGTAAAAATGGTTCCCAATTGCATGTAATAACCAGTGACTCATCTGGAAGAAGGCGAATCCCCTATTTTGCTGCTGTATAGCATGTCTGCAGTTGAAACTATCTAAAATACATATTTGTCTATAAATACCATTTGGCACCAGTCACAAAAGTATGGTTTTAGACATGTTCCACTGTACTTGGCTTTTCAGAAAATGTAGAAAATACCACTAAATTTCATTATTGGCGAATTGGGTGTTCCAAGTGGATGTGGGTATATTAAATTTAACTGAATAAATGAAGGAATTCGAGCGTTTCCTCAGTGTCTCTCGATAGTAATTAAGTCATTTAAAATAACTTGTTTGGAAAATAAATCCCTTGGTTGTGACATGACAGATCCTGCCTATAATACGTGTACTTTATGACGTTCATCAAAAGTCAATTTTATGACTCCCTCTTAATTCATTTGCATCCAAATTGGACAACCCCGACCCTACCACTGTCCTAAATACGTCATATTCCAGTATATACACTAGATTGACAAAATAACTTTTGATCTACACTGTATTATGTAGTACACCGAATACATGTACATGTACAGTGGCTCAACGTGAAAATGATACACCCATTAAAACTGCTGTGATCACAGTCAATAATCGCA
>JAQFYZ010002517.1:0-16715 GCA_034695085.1 Cylindroiulus punctatus | reverse complement strand
CTTATAATTATACAGATAGGTCATACATAAGAGGTTTCCCTCTTTATTTGTTGCATTTGTCACATTATTTTCCATTTCTTACAGACATTGTCACATGGGTTTCAAATTGTCACATTTGTCACATCCCTGCGTATGGATAAGTGGAAACGTCGATTTCCACATAGCCGGTCGAAGCAGTTTTTAACTGAAATCGTCCAAGCACAGGCAGCAGGACAGGCCACTTGACAGTTGGTCACAAGCTGCACAGGGGACAGAAGACAGCACATGTAATCATCATCCTATAGCTGTCACGCAGCCAGCACGTGCTGTGGCCCAGACCGCGTAAGTGGAACGGCTCTGATTTCCACTTAGGCGGTCCGGGGTCGATTACCGTACCGTTTTCCGTCGCTTATGAAATTCCCCTTCAGCTTCAGCTTCAGCTTCGACGTCTCATAAAACGCTGGGTCAACACCCTTTCTGGAAACTACGCAGAGCCAGACACGGTCGACCTTCGCTCGTCACCATCGCATTTAAACCAAAACCGTTACGCCATCTTCGCCTTTTCCCAATTTCGCACTGGCAGCCACGACATTTTACCATTTTTACCATTTTTCTGATTTTCGCCACATTTTTCTTGCCAAAAATTAGGCCTGACCTCCATCGACTCCATGTTACCTCCATGTCGAACGGCGCATGTTGCGTCGCCAATCGCCCCCGAATAAAGCGAAACTGTCACAGCAGCTCGACCCGACGTCGGTAGCACCCCGCCCGACCGAATAAACACCTCGATTAATTAAATTTTAACCAAATTTTTTGACAAAATTTTCAAATTTGGCTGCTTGGCCCCCAATCGAACAGTCTGACATTTTGGAACGCAGCAGCACGAGCCAACGTTCTTTTCGAACACCGGAACGAACGCGACGTTCGACAGTTTCGAATTGGTGCTCGTGCAGCCCCACTTCCGGTTCGATTAGGCCCGAAAAGGCGGATTGACCCCATGCGAAAAACATGTTTCGCTCAACAACGAGAGGCGCGACGTAGATGAAGGAGAAGAAAAGACAACGGCCATTGGCATCCGCCATGTGCCCCGCGTACACGCCGTTCGCCAAACGGCCGAGACGTCCCCCAAAACGACATTCCAGTAGCGATTCTAGAACGCCATCGCCTTCGGCGAATACATATCCACGACCGGCGACGTGTGGCGATCGCTGTACCGCCGGAGAAATTAATTAGAAAGTGAAAAACTTACGGTAGATGGGTGAGGACGACCACAGGGCTGGATTTTCTGCGAATTTCTCGCCGGTTGTGACTGAGTCAGGCTTCTTCCGCTAGGGGGCGCCTGCGCGTGCGTCGCCCCGGAGGGCCGGGATGTACAGCAGGATGGCCATTGCAATCTGATTCGCTATTGGTCGAGGGATGCATGTGACCATGGCGCCATCTTGATGCAGTGCCATAGCAAGCTGGTGTGGAGGAAACACGGAACAGTATATTTACATGGAGGCCTAAATATATAAAACATGTTTGTAAAACTCAGTTCATTTTATGCATTTTTTGCAAACATTTTTCAAAAAACTGGCCCATTTTATGTATTGTTTTCCAAACATTTTTAAAAAACTGGTTCATTTTATGCACCCTGTTCTTTTGTGGCAAAAATTTTGCAAACCCAGCTCATTTTTTTTATAAACTTTTGCAAAACCAGCTCACCTTTTTGTATTTTTTTTGCAAAACCAGCTCACTTTTTTGCAAAAATTTAGCAAAACCAGTTTATTGTTTTGAAAAACTTTTGCAAAACCAGCTCACCTTTTTGCATTTTTTTTGCAAACCAGCTCAATTTTTTTGCATAAATTCAGCAAAACCAGTTCAATTTTTTGAAAAACTTTTGCAAAAAAAGCTGACCTTTTTGTATTTTTTGCAAAACCAGCTACAATTTTTGCAAAAATTCCGCAAAAACAGTTCAATTTTTTGAAAAAATTCAGCAAAACCAGTTCACCTTTTTGCATTTTTTTGCAAAACCAGCTCACTTTATTGCTTTTTTTTTGCAAAAATTCAGCAAAACCAGTTCACCTTTTTGCATTTTTTTGCAAAACCAGCTCACTTTTTTGCCTTTTTTGCAAAACCAGACCAGCTCAATTTTTCGCAATAATTCAGCAAATCCAGTTCACCTTTTTGCATTTTTTTGCAAAACCAGCTCACTTTATTGCATTGTTTGCAAAACCAGCTCAATTTTTCGCAAAAATTCCGCAAAACCAGTTCATTTTTTTGAAAAACTTTTGCAAAACCAGCTCACCATTTTGCATTTTTTTGAAAAACCAGCTCACTTTTTGCAAAAATTTAGCAAAAACCAGTTTACTATTTTGAAAAACTTTTGCCAAACCAGTTCACCATGAAATAAAGGACATCTTTAGGGCCGTGACTGGACGTATAGATCGTATTTGCAAAAATTTAGCAAAACTAGTTCATTTTTTTCAAATCATACATGTACGTCAATTTCAAAGACATTTACATTATGCAAGTGCACAATAGGCAATATAGCCTTTCATAATCGGTGTATGTCCGAGCATCAAGATGGCGTCCAGATTGGCAATGACCAACCCAGTAAATCTAGGCCCTCCAAGAACCGCCGAGAATCTGCTTTGCCGAACGGCGCAGGGGCCAAAAAACTCACTTCTCGCCATCTCTCGCGCTGTGGTCTCGTGCGCGCGTTCTATTAT
Organism: Cylindroiulus punctatus; assembly: GCA_034695085.1. Taxonomy (NCBI): domain Eukaryota; kingdom Metazoa; phylum Arthropoda; class Diplopoda; order Julida; family Julidae; genus Cylindroiulus; species Cylindroiulus punctatus. Next base: position 14,025 of record JAQFYZ010002517.1, on the reverse strand, counting down.
GGGATGTCGACTTCCTATGTCGCCATTTCTATGCGCCATTTTCGGCTGAACTTTGCCCGAAAATTCCTTCGACTTTAGGATTTTTGCGTTCGTCCTTTTTATTTTCGATTCGCGACATCGGCCGCACCGAGGTTGACTTCGCAGCGCCCACCTATGTGAACAACCGTAAGTGGAGCCGCTCGTTGGGCGACGGGGAGTGACGGAAAAACGACGTTCAAAACCGAGTTTGTCCCCCCAAAAAAAACACAGATACTTAGGCCTAATTTTCGCTTTTTTAATCGTGTTTTTCGCCTGCTTTTATTTCCCCTTTCCCCGAGGGTGGTGGCGGTATTAGGGCCCAGTACGAAATGCGAGCAGATCCACCGCATTCGTGTGCATTTGGGGAAACCTTTCGTCTATATTACCACAATGTCACTTTGAAATCACCCCACTACAAGTATCCAAATCATCACAGAAATCAGCAAAATAACATTTAAGTCATTCAGCAAAATGATGTAGATTTGCTATAGAATTATTGTTGAATTATTGACTTTTTAATGTATTACCTACTATGTGAACCCACCCCCCACCACATGGCATGCTGATGCTCACTATGGGGTAATACAATTGAATTGAATTGAAAATAACATTTAAGTCATTCAGCAAAATGATATAGATTTGCTATAGAATTATTGTTGAATTATTGACTTTTTAATGTATTACCTACTGGGTGACCCAACACATACTGATGCTGACTGTGGGGTAATAAAATTGAATTGAATTGAAAATGACATTTAAGTCATTTGCTGTCCGAAATGAGTTTTCAGTCAGCTTCGATAACCCAAATTGCTTACGAACGCTGGGGATTTAATATTTGACATCTGAAGTCTGCCATGTTCGATCATGGGTTCAAACTTAAAGCTCAAATCCCTCATCTACATAACTGTTAATAACATTGACCAGGTTTATAATGTTTATAAATAAAGATGCTCAAGACGTCAAAATCTTTTCAGTTGCAAAATGTCAAGATGCCCCATGCTATGATATCTGAAGTCTACCATGTTCGATCATGTGTTCAAACTTAAAGCTTAAATCCCTCATCTACATAACTGTTTATAACATTGACCAGGTTTATATTGTTTATAAATAAAGATGCTCAAGACGTCAAAATCTTTTCAGTTGCAAAATGTCAAGATCCCCTTCGGCTATATAGCTTTTGAAAGCTGACAGTTATGTGCTCATGGTTTGGAGCATCGCCCACACAATCTAACCTCTTGGCTCTTAATTAAAAATTAAGCTGTTAGAAATTTAGCTTACCGATTATCATCGGGGCTGCCTGCATTGCTAGCTCCCACCACCGCACCGTGAATGTTAGACGCTGATCGGGGTCCTGATCGATATCAGTTGAAATTTTGTCCCTTCGTGATTGCATGTCCTAATAAAATAAAATATCATTGAAATCAAATGTGCACCTGTGTAAGTTTACTAATGAATTTTTCATTACTTTTTTTTTGGCATTATTGCAGTTAGTATCGCAATGTTCTGGAAATTTAATCTCATATCCACCTCTCATATAGAGACAATACTGGAAAAAGAGGTACGGGCGATTAAAATCCGGCTATTAAAACCGGCTGCGTGGTTAGCTTAATCATCTACGCTCGTTTGCATTTCAGAATGTTACGCTTCAAGAGCTGATGAACGAGGACGATATCTTACAGGAATGTAAGGCGCAAAACAAGGCATTAGTGGAATTGTGAGCATTTTTAAATAGTTTTAATTTTTTATGACAGGATTTTAGAAAGCATTTATCGAGTCTTAAATTAAAATGACAAAGTTATTTTGACGAAAGAGCAGGGTGCTTTCTAAATTTCAGTCACTATTGATACAGCGTTACTCGCGCTCACCTTTTTACTTTGAACGCTTTGACTTTCTCTTTATTTTTCTCGTGTCCACTTCAGCTTGATCAACCCGGATATAATGACTGAAATGGTCAATCTGGTTATCAGTGAACCTCCGGAAGAACTAGATGAAAAATTACGATATAAGTGAGTGAACGATCAAATTTCAGATTGGCGAATTTGTTTTAAGATTGACGAGACGCTAAGCGGGACTAACGCTCGTTATATGTATTCGTTCGTTTAGGTATTCTAATATAGCCACAGAACTGCTGACTTCAGATGTTCCACAAATTAACGAGTCCCTCGCCAACGACAGAGCACTGCTGAACAAACTGTACGGCTTCCTGGAAGCCGACAAGCCTTTGAATCCATTACTCGCCAGTTTTTTTAGTAAAACTATAGGAATTCTTATTAGTAGAAAAACCGAAACGGTGAGTACGGCCGCCCCCGCAATTTCCTTCGCATTTACAATTCGTCCTTATTGCGATGCTGATTTTCCGTTATTTATCCGCGCAGACTTTTGAGTTTCTTCAAACCAAGGATTTTGTTAACCAAATAGTGAGTCACCTGAGGACGTCGGCCATTATGGATTTGTTACTTAGACTAGTCACGTGCCCCGAAAACGCCAAGTTGCGCCTCGACATTCTCAACGTAAGTGAATCGCTATCAGCTAATGTTCGTGTTTGTTACAACTGCCCTGCCCAATACGTGCACCTTATCAAAAAACCGTATATATCGGTGTATGCTCACTTTTTATGTTGATGGGATTTTCTGCAATGCGTCGATGCGAGTTCCTCGTACATGTCTCGCCGATGTCTACGGCACAACTGGTAGCAATCTTTATTCACGGTCAAATTTTTGTTACGATCCGCACAACGTTTCGGGAAATGCGGATCGTAACAAAAATTTCACCGTGGATAAAGATTGCTACCAGTTCATAATGCCGGTCACTGTCCCGAAGATTGATATTTCTATGGCACAAGAACAGATACATTTAGTCGCAGGAAGTTTGAATGGCGCGAAGTGTACTTGGCTAATCAAAAACAAAAATAATTTTGGCACGACTGCGCGAGCGTTTGAATCTTACCTTAAATCCCAACATCTATCTTTTTTCTTGTCAATCAGTGGCTAAATCAGCAGCAGACAGTCAATCGTTGAGAGCATTTTCGGCAATGCGTCGATGCGAGTTTCTCGTACGTGTATCGGCGATGTCTATGGCACAACTGGTAGCAATCTTTATTCACGGTCAAATTTTTGTTACGATCCGCACAACGTTTCGGGGAATGCGGATCGTAACAAAAATTTGACCGTGAATAAAGGTTGCTACCAGTTCATAATGACGGTCACTGTCCCGAAGATTGATATTTCTATGGCACAAGAACAGATACATTTAGTCGCAGGAAGTTTGAATGGCGCGAAGTGTACTTGGCTAATCAAAAACAAAAATAATTTTGGCACGACTGCGCGAGCGTTTGAATCTTACCTTAAATCCCAACATCTATCTTTTTTCTTGTCAATCAGTGGCTAAATCAGCAGCAGACAGTCAATCGTTTGACCAGCTTGATTGATCCGAGCATCGACGAAGAACGACACTGCAACGCGTCACAAGCCCTGTGCGACATCATCCGGATGGCGAGGGAGCGTCACACCCAAATGCAAGAAAAGCTGGAATCGGATCCGTTGTTACAAACCATCGAATCGTCAGTATTAGTCGATTTCAGTTACCTTTGTCGATCACGGCGCATTTGATGCTCATTCAGTTTCATCTCGCAGCGCGGAGGCTATTTCGGAGCTACTTCAACACATGTTCAACGGCACGAAAAACGAAAGCGCTCTCGTCAACGGTATCCTCGTGCTTCTGACGTTACTGGAAGTAAAAAAATCGGGGTGCGTATCGTCAGGATCGCAGAAACGACTAAACTTTGCGCTGTCACGACATAAGTTCGTATTACATCGGTATTGCTTCCGAATATTTGCAGCCTCAACTCGCAGCAGCAGCAAGTCGAGCAGTCGTCGATCTATTTTCGGCCGGAGGCGCAGGAAATCATGACCCCGCAGGACGAAGAGAAGTTGAGGCAGAGGCTCGCGCTCACCGTGACGGCAATCCTGCCCAGGGTCAAGGATTTCCACCAACTGTTAATCGACCCACCAAAGGTAGAAGCCGCATTTGCGAGAAATGTATTTTTACACGACTGACCTGAAAACGATTTGCCGACGTCTTTGGTTTACAGAAACAACCGATCTCTACCACCGTAGGGATGTTGAATCCTCCTCTCGGAAGCACTCGCATTCACTTGTCGCGCTTGATCTCCGCACTCCTATTCGCCAACGTTCACGCTGTAAATGTCGAACTCGTCAACTTGGGAACGATGGAAATCCTTCTGGTAAATGGGCAGTTTCGGAAAATAATCTGACAAGTCTCGACGCGCAAGCCGACTAACCGTCTTGTTTTCTCTCCAAAGGACCTCTTCTTCCAATATTCCTGGAACAATTTCCTCCATACTCAAGTAGAACAATGCATAGGTACCATTCTTTCCAACGGGCCGACGACGGACGAAGAAGGCCTCGCTCATCCTCTTTTAGACAATGTAAGCCGCGACGCCAACCGAATGCTTGCCGTGGTGCTCGCCCCACTCGTTTAAAACTATTTTCTTTCTTTCCCGATCTCGGATCAGCTCTTTACCAAGTGTAGGCTCATCAATAGGATATTAGAAGCTTGGGAAGACAACGAAAAAGAAGAGTGAGTGTGAAATATCTCCGGGCGAAATCCATTTAAAAAAAAAAATCCAAATAAGAAAACCGAGATTCATCGAATGTCAAATCAGGGAAGAGCAAAATGGTCAGGGAGAGTCAGGGAAAATAAGTTTTTTCAACAAGATAAAATTGAAAAATTCCCAAAAAATAATTTTTTACATGTTTATTCATTATTTTGAGATTTCTGCTGATCATTTCCAAAAGTTGATTTTAATAAACATTGTATTTTTCTCATGAGCAGGTTTAAAAAAATTTTCTACACGATTTATAAGTCGGGGAAATTTACTTGGGTTGTCAGGGAAATGATTTTGTAAATTTGAGTATGAACCCTGAAAATATCGATATTTTTGAACTTACCCTAGATTTCTCCAATTGCAGATCGAAAGCCGGTGGTCACAGGCGCGGCTACATGGGGCACTTGACCGCCATAGCCAACCACGTGGTTCAGAACCTTGAAAAAGGGCCAAATAGCGAGCAGATCGAACAAAGGCTAAGAGGTGAGCGAGATCGCTCCGCTGGAGCCGATGCACCTTTTCAATCCTGCGTCCTCATCTTTTCCTCGGCTCGCTTAGATCTCCCCAAAGACGTGCGGAGCAAGTGGGACGCGTTCACGTCCGAGGTGCTGACGGAGGTCAACAAGAAGAACCTGGTTACCCCCGTAAGTGCAAAAAAAAGAAACCTGCCGTTTGCGAACTCCAGGCACATCGGGGCTCGTTTGTTTGTGGCTTTTTTGGGAGAGTCAAAACTGGTTAAACTTGACCTTAGGTTGGGGCTCCCAATTTGCAGTTTAAATCTGAAGACTACGAGGAAGCCAATCCATTCCCGCACGAGACCGCATTACAGCAGGTGAGAAAACTGGTCCGGTCGCCGCGGCGACGTTCTGTTCGTTGTGTGTCTCTGCTGTCCCCCACCACCTCCGGAATGCTCCGCTGCATGGATCCCTCCCTTCAGTGTGGTACACATACATCCTCCACCAGCGCGAGGGGTTTCCACTCTGAAATCGTAGCATCGCAAATAAATTTTTGCGTTTGGCAATCAACGCTAAAAAAAAGATATTCGAGTAATTTTGTAAATTATCTGGAAACTGTCTTACCTTTCAATTTTACGTTTTTTACATCGCTGATGATAGCGGTAATTTATTTATCGAACAATATCCCCCTGAAAAAAAAAAATTAGAAATGAATACATGAACAAATTTTAAAAAAAATTTAAAGAGAAATTGCGAAATCAGTCTTACCTTGAATTTTTCAACTACGGTGATTTATTTATCGAGCAATCTCCCCCTGCAAAAAAAAAATAAGAAATGAAGTAATACATGAACAAATTTAAAGAGAAATTGCCAAATTCGTCTTACCTTGAATTTTTCGACTTTTACATCGGTGATTTATTTATCGAACAATCTCCCCCTGCAAAAAAAACTTAGAAATTAAGTAATACACGAACAAATTTTAAAAAAAAATTAAAGAGAAATTGCCAAATTCGTCTTACCTTGAATTTTTCAACTTTTACATCGCTGATGATAGCGGTGATTTATTTATCGAGCAATCTCCCCATGCAAAAAAAATTAGAAATTAATACATGAACAAATTTGAAAAAAAAAATTTCAAGAGAAATTGCCAAATTCGTTTTACTTTCAACTTTTACATCGCTGATGATGGCGGTGATTTATTTATCGAACAATATCCCCCTGAAAAAAAAAATTAGAAACTAATACATGAGCAAATTTGAAAAAAAAATTTCAAGAGAAATTGCCAAATTCGTTTTACCTTCAACTTTTACATCGCTGATGGTAGCGGTGATTTAGTTATCGAGAAATCTCCCCCTGCAAAAAAAATTAGAAATTAAGTAATACATGAACAAATTTTAAAAAAATTTAAAGAGAAATTGCCAAATTCGTCTTACCTTGAATTTTTCAACTTTTACATCGCTGATGATAGCGGTGATTTATTTATCGAACAATCTCCCCATGCAAAAAAAATTAGAAATTAAGTAATACATGAAAAAATTTAAAGAGAAATTGCGAAATTGGTAGTGGTAATCCCCCCTCCCATCCTCCTTCCCGTCCGGGCACCCCCTCGCATGCGCCGGGTGTGTATTTACATGCATAATTTGGCCTGGTCTTTCAGGCCTTTTCTGATTATCAGATGCAACAAATGACGAGTAATTTTATTGATCAGTTCGGATTCGATGACGACGAGTTCGGAGAGCACGAGGAGAACGTGACGTAAGTAGAGATTCGGATTCGATGTCACTGGAGCCCAACCCCACAAACAACAACCTTCTGTTTCTCCCTTCTTATCCCCCTCGCAGAGCGCCTTTGGAGAGACTCACCAGCGTCAACTTCGACATCTCCGCCGAGGAAGACGCCGTGAGTGTTACACGACGAGGCTTTCGCAAAGCAAAACTCGATCGCCCATCGGCAGCGTTTCTCAAACTTTTATCCCATGGTTGTTGGAATTGCGTCCGGAAGAGTGGAAAACTACCCCGAACACCACATGGACGAAGTTTGAGAAACGTCGCGCTGACCATTTCGTCGCTAACTACAATGTCTCAATGCCCTCTTTTTGTCTTTTCTTCCCGAATCCAGAGGGGAGCTTTGTTCCAGCAGGTATGCGAGGAGCGTATACCTCACCTCGACAGCACGGACAGCGACGAGGACATCTGGGACGACAAGGAACAGGAGGTCATCTTGTCCACGATCGTCGAAGCTCGACCCGGGTGCGTTGAGCAGTTGTCTTGAATTCGCATAAATGCTCCCCCGGTTTTACGGACGTCGGGATTTGAATCTGAAACAGTATAACGGGTCATGATACAGTTGTGTAGATTGAGAATTAAACTTACTCGTCTCCCCTCAGTGCAAGTTGACATTTCCACAAATCCCCTTATTCACCATTTAGTTACGAATACATCACTGTGGTCAGAGTAATCACTGAAAATCCATTTCTATTTTTCACTAAAGTCAGTAACATAACGGTGACCACGCAATATCAGTTTACTTCCAGCGTAACTTTCTTAAATCAGAATCTATTTTGGGTTTTCGATACGCAGAAAACGGTTTTCGATACGCAGAAGGAAATGCATGTCGGTGGTTTGGAAGCTTACGAATAAACAAACGTCAGTGTTAATTAATAGAAATTAATTTCCAAAATTAATTTATGAGCACCTGAGGATGGTATTAGCTTACCGAAACGTTGTGCGATTCTGAAAGATAAATTTGGCTGTGTCAAGTTGATTTCATTGAGTATTCGATACTCCCAGCCACAGATGAAGATGGTCAATATTGATAAACGTCAGTGTTGCCGGTTGGCTCGAAACAATTTCTGTTCAAACTCGTTGCGGCTGGCTCGACTGAGACGTAGTCACCGTTGACCATCTTGGTTTCATTTTGCCGCTGCGAATCGGGTTTAAGCTAACGCATCGAGTGAAAGTGGAGATTTTACCAGTAAAACTAAGACTTGCAATTTATGTTGATGCGAGTTAGGATGGATTCGAGCGCCGCGCCGAGGACGACGAGAGCGGGGAGCAGTCACAGCAGCGACTCCGAGGGAGAGGAGGACCCCTCCAAGCCAGTCCCAGTATTATGCAGCACTCCGGCGCCCACTGGGGAAGAGACGAAGATGGAGGTTGACCAGGGCGATGGTAATTATTAATGCGTGGTTCGGTTTGATTTACCTCGAGTGTCCATTTCAGCATGACGATGACATCCAGGCGCGCATCCTTAAAGCGAATGTTTCTGCGTTTTCTAGGCTGGACCGCCAACTTCGACGCCGTACCGATGGACACCGGAAACCCTTGGGAGAGCCCGTCCCAGTCCGATTCCGGGCAGGCCGGCGCGGTGGCGAAGGCCTCGCCCGATTCCAATTGGGCCGATTTTGGGAGCTTCTCCCCTTTCGATTCCTCGTCCAGCTTTTCCGGGTAATGCGATAGTTTCGATGTTTCTTCTTCGGCATGATGTAAAATCGTGCCGCTACTTTCTGGTTCTCAAGATTGGCCTTTTACAATTGCAGTGGCGGCGCTAGCGAAAAACCTGGCGGAATCGTTCCGGTGGCGATGGAGACTTCCGAAGATGCCTATTTCAAAATGATAACGAAAGATGCTCAAGGTAAGCGGCGTCACTGGTCGCGGTTTTTCATTTGACTCCTCTTACACAGCTGAAGGAAGCTGTGCTCGACAGAACAAAATGGAGAATGTTGGCTTATGAAGTCTCCGAGAGTCGGCAACGACTGAACGGCTAATAATAATAATAATTACGAAGCACCTGAGACGAGTTTGATTTCCATTCCAGCCGGCGCGACGAAGCAACCCGCAGCTGCGCCGCAACCGACCACGTTCGTGGAGGGGATGATCGAACAGTGCAAAACCAAACCGACGCCCGTCGTCGCGGCCGACCCTCAAAAACATCCGAACAGTCCAGCTGCCTCTTCCGTGACCCCATCCGCCGAAATAAATCATCCATATACCTCGCAGGACGGATGCCAAGCGCCGGGATCTGCTAGGTAAAGTTTCGAGCGAAGATTAGAGCCGACCCTTCCTAAAACTCTTCAGTTGTTTTTATTTTTATTTTCCGTTTTCTAATTCAGTTTAGTAATTGAGCACGATTTACCCGAATGCAAGCCCGACGACAATGAGAAAAGCTTGCTCGAGCCCTCTAAGGGCGCAGAACTCGCGGAGAATTTTGAGTGAGTTTATCTTCATTGTTTTTGCAAAATGGATTAGAAGGATTTGTACTGTACATTGAATTTCCTTCGCTCGGACATCGACTGGATTTACTCGAATAAACGCTAAACCCGGATTTATTTTCACATACACACTCCAGTCTCATGAACTGTTATTAGCATTTTGGTTTTCCGCTCAGATATGCATGATTAAATTTATTATGCCCGAAACTGCCATCCCCATGCTAGTTATTGAATGATATTCCGCATTTCTTATCCTTTTGTTGTGTTCCCTAAGTGCTAATCATCTTAAACGATCATGCAAACTTGATGGAATTTGTAATGATGGTAGATCCTTAAATTTTCATTGTTTTCAAATGTTGCAAAAACATGGAGGTCATTTTTTCTATCTTTTGTCATATCGCACCCCAGCTTCAGCATCGAAAACTAAAAAAATATCAATTTTCTGTCTAATGCAGTACGTGTACGACTTGCGAAATGATTGAAATCCAATAAATTTCTTAGGATTGGCAGGTAATTTCTGAAAAAATTATGAAAATTTTTTTTTGTCTTGTTACGACTGAAGCAGGGGTGTGAAATCCTCCCCTCAAAATCAGCCCTTAACAGAATTTCCGACTAATTTTAAATTAATAGTATTACTAAATTTCCACAGAATGGCTATAAATGAGCATGCATGCCTGCAAAAATGTGATTTTCAGATGCCTCGTTTTCCTATTATCACGACCCGCAAAAAAGTCTCCGCAGTCGCTGCAACTGCGGAGACTTTCGTAAGTAAGAATTTCCGGTATTTCACGAAAAAGTTACCGCTTACCTCAACGTTCTCACTTTCTCCCTTTGCAGCTACCTGCTGACATCTGGGATGATACGGACTTTCGGCCCCAGCGAGGCGTCAGTCAGCGTCGCCGAGTGCTCCAGAGAAAACGGCCCTTGCGCTTCCGCGGACAACGCTAATGGGCAGGAAACCATCAATAAGCAGAAGATGGAGGAGATAAGGTGAGTGGAGAGATCTATGGTGCGAGAGGCTGATATCCATCGAAGCAAAGACGCCTGAAATGATGAGTGTCAGATATGAATAACTAAAATTATGTACGCAATTTCTGTAACTAAAACTCAAATTTATTAAGTGTGTCAGTTGAAACACTTAGTGCACGGCGTTTCAAAGAACACGCTCATACCCGTACCACCGCTTCTTTTTGTACCATACTTGAGCAATGAGAAAGACTGTTTCTGCCGAATCAGATCAGCGCAAATCAACGCTGCAAACACTGATAATCCATTTCTATTAATAACTTAATCTGCAAAATAACATTTGTGTCATCTGCAGTCCACCGTTCTACAAGCACAGGGTGCACTGACAAAACTACATACACTGAAAACACTGAAAATCCATTTCTATTTTTCACTGAAGTCAACAAAATAACATTTGTGTTATTTGCAGTCCACCATTCTACAAACACAGGGTGCACTGACAAAACTACATACACTGAAAATCCATTTCTATTAATCACTGAAGTCAGCAAAATAACTGAGTCATTGCTCGTGCTCCGAGATGGTACGGCCTTTAGCCTTCAGGTGTGAATACTTGGAAGAGTCGCCGCATTTCTCGATTTTATGAATTTTGTTCAGGTATTCACATTTGTTTCTCGAAACGCCGTGCACCACAAGCGTTCAACTGACAGAGATTAATAAATTTCAGTTCCACATACCAGTCATGCTCTCGATGTCCTGTAGTTTGCTCGAATATTTCCTGCGTTTTTCAGGGCCAAGGCGATGGAGGCGTGCGAGCAGTTCGTGGTCACGGTGGGCGTCCAGAGCCCCAACGGGCCCGTATGAACATTGGGGAGGAATGGCGCAACTAGAGGAGAAGCAGCAACCACCTATATCAACATTTAGGCCGAAACGAAAGTGACTTCCGAGATGGGCTCCGTCGGACAAATCCCAGTGTTTTATATTCCAGTAATAAGCATCATTCTTAGCGGCAAAAATCTGTATCGAGCGAGGCTCCCGTTTGACGAAGAGCGAGAAAGTGGCCCGGGTTAAATCCATTTGGTTTCGCTTTCGGAAGCTGACGAGGTTGCGCTCTTCGCCCGCAGACGAGAACGGGTCTTCTGGACACGTGAACCAGAATCGATTTTCACGCATTTTGCCTGCTCAAGCGCTCCCCACCCCCGATCTCCTCGCTACTAGGCCCACTAGGCACGTACCGGACTCGAAAATTCGTTCAACATTACCAAAAAATGCTGCGGGAGGTCCTGGAGGAGTCGTCAATGTACATATCCGTATATGTATATACATCTGTAAGTTAAAACACAAAAAAGTGCAAGTGCCACGATATTCGATGTGATGACGGATGATGGGGATTCGCGCCATTTAAAAAAAATTGTTTTAGAGCGAGTGAAAACCTTGGTGATTTGTGAAGTTATTATTATTATTATTATCATCATCATTCGCTATTACCGCTAATCTCATTTTCAATTCAATATTAAAGAAAAACCGAAACTTTCCAATCGCTCATCTCTGGTGCTCGTGCTTGTCTAGGGGTGGTGGATTTTACGTAAGGGCGGATGTCGGCGATGCTAAAGCCGAAACCTGCAACACTTCTGAGGATACTTGACATTCACTGTGGAAACTAATTTCAACGAGTAGGGTAACAAATAATAGTGCCAGAAAACACGAAACCCAAACCGGAATCCAAACTTAATGTCATTCTGACATCATTTCGTCCTACCTGCCCGGCAACGAGCGGACTGAACGTTGATACCAGCACAAAGAATGCAGTCGTCTTTGTTCTGAAAGCACCGACAATTAGTGCGACCTAATCAGGCCGACGTCATTCAGTTCGGTTTCCGTTTCGTCTCAAAGTTTTCTGACTCGAAGGTTTCAAAGTATCACAGATTCAGTATTGCCGCTGCAGACGCAACCTCGAACAACTAGATCGGGTATTCTGTACATGAAACAGAATGGGTTATGATAATAATTTAAAGATTTGGTTTTTAGCATTACAGGTTTCAATTTTAGGATTGGCTTGAAGATTAATAAGGCTTCGAACCGGCAAGCCAAGTTATTTAATAATATTAATTTGGCAGACAATTGTATTGAATTTTGGATTCAAATATTTGTTACAATAGCAGCAACGTTTGGATAACTTTCTCGCAGTTAGTTTCGTGTTTTGTGAATCAGAAAGTGCTGGGTTAATCATAAAAGATGGTGCCAGAGCAAATTGATTTATTCTAAAAAGTACCACAACCGCCATGACAATTCAAGTTTCGCATAACGAGTTTCAAATGCGCGTTACAAATTGTGCCGTTTACGGTTGGACTATCACAAAGAGGCACGGCGGTTGTGGCGCATCGCATGTCAGATTTCGTCTTCAACAAACATTTACTTTTGCACCATTCTTTTCGACTAACCTGCATTCCCGAGGAAACTTGGCCACTACCTAGCTAAACCGTCTTCAATTTATCGGCATTCCAGTTTTCCGACTTCACGAGGTGGATCTTGCGACGCGACTCGCGTTATCGACAGTTACGAAGCTGAAGCATATCTGGAAGAAAATTGGATTGTGATCAGATTGGAAACACCGAGTACGAGAACGCAATTTAAGCCATAAATTGCTTTTATTTTTATCTTAAAAAACTGGGAATAATGGATGCTGCGCTTTTTCAGCTTTTGTACGACACGCTCTGACAACACAAAAAAAACACTTAGAATGAGGAAATATTAAAAGAGGAATTCTGTGGAAAGAAAATTGAGATGCTTTGTACATGGCCTATTGCTGAATACACGGCTGAGTTTCTTTGTTCGAAACGAGACGAAGCTACGAATAAGACAGTTCGGACAAAAATTACCCGATTTAAAATGTGCTTTCCGCCGGGTGCAGAAAAGCCGTATTTACAGCTGCGTTAAGAAGTTGTCCTGACTTACAATTATTTATATCGGTACGCTAAGAACTTAACTGGACAGAGGATCACGAGCTGACCGTGAGACTGCGCCGCCGAGATCTTCGGGCACGACGAAAGGAAACAAAATCATTGAACCATGCTTCGATAATCTGCAAGAATGTAATGGTTGTGAGAATATACATATTCATTTCCGAGCCAATTTAGGGCTTCGTCCGGCAACTTTGTAGATCCTTAATGACAAACCCAAGTTTCGGCAATGCGGGTTACGGGCAAACCATCACGTAATTTGCAATAAAATTGCCGAGACTGTCGAAGCGAGCTTTTTGCATAAACGGTAACACTGTGACAAACTTAACGTTCGATCGCGGTGTGACCGGCACCGGTAGCTGCGCTACGCCTATAACGAGCCCTCGCAGATCGCGAGATCTCATCTTTCGCTTTTCGAACTGTGATGCAAGACAGGATGGAAGATAAATTCTGCAGTTAGGGACATAGTATATCTACAAAGTCATGTCTGTATCCCTTGCTCCATATTTTTGCTATAATTTTTACATCCTAAAAACTTTTCGAATAAACAGTAGAATCCCGGTTAACAGACATTTCCTAATTTTTTATGTTCAACTGATAACCAGGGATTAACTGTATGAGTGAATAGATCTATTTCAGGGTTCATACGCACCTGGAAAGTCAGGGAAAGTCAGGGAACAGCAAAATGGTCAGGGAGAGTCAGGGAAAACTGCGTTTTTTGCTGTAAAATCAGGGAAAGTCAGGGAAAATAAGTTTTTTCAACAAAATAAAATTGAAAAATAAATTCCA